>JAXFYN010000225.1:179557-440405 GCA_036172215.1 Camellia granthamiana | reverse complement strand
TCCAAATGTTAAGAGAGTAAACCGCACATGGAATAAAGCGTAGGTGGTTAAAGTGCACTTTGCATTCCAAACAAATGACGAAAATATAGAGATATTTTAGTCTTTTTCATTAAATTGTTAACGGGCCTAATGGTGCACTTCAATCTACAAAACCATAAGGTAGTTATGTGGTCATTTCCAAATGTTAGGGGGCAAACAGTACATGGCCCAGACCACAGGAAGGGTAAAGTGAAGTTTGCCCAAGGAAAGATGTGCTGCTTGATTAATCTAGGGTGTACGGAGGGGTGTGTAGACGTGCCCTTGGGCCTCTCGCTACAGTTCGGACTCGATTGTTGTCGCGGTTCTAAATCTGAACCAAAGAGTCCAAATCCGGCAAATCGTTTGAGAAAACAGATTTTTTTTTGAAAAGTAGTGCCAAACATGGACTGCTTTGCCAGATTACAGAGTCGCCACCTAAATATTTTTAAAATGGGAAATTTAGGAAACCCTGACTCAGTGCCGAAGGCCACATGTCCGTCATCACCAAAGTGGTCTTGGCTCGGGAGCTTGGGTACGATCGGGGAAGGTCAGCTATGAGCACCCCCTTTCGCCCGGTCCGAAGACCGGCCTCTACTAACCGTGATATCCGTTTTTGAAAACTTTATGCGTTCTTATTCCAATTATTAGCCTAGAATTACTATGTGATGCGCACAACACAAAAGTATAGACTAGATTGCCTAATTTGGAAATAAACATTGCATATCCGTTTTATTTCGAAAAAAACGTGTTGGTTTTTTATGCTACTCGCAAGTAGGCTAAAATTCGGATTTCAATGAGTTGTCCCAACTCAGGCATTCCAACCTCCACCCACAGGCATTCAAACAGTTTATAACACATAAGCATTTAGCCGCATGGTGAGCATACTGTCATGGCAAACATTCACACGCATGCGATATGCTAAAGCATAAATACTTACATCGTACTCCGCGCCAAAACAGTAAACTAGTTAGCAAACATGCATGACCTAGTTCATGTTAAGTGGCTAATGCAACACAGGAAAGATGTAATTCTAGAATAGGCTCGGCTAACCCTAAACATGGCACATGAGATGCAACAACTATCACGTATTCAATTTGGAATTGAAAGTACGATGCAGTTTGCATGATGTGCCGAGCCCGAATGCATGTAAACAAATGCATGGATGCACGCATGCATTGCATAAGGTATGCTAAAATAAACGTGCCCTAATCTACCATCAAAGCAGGTAAATAAAAGGGTTAGAAAGAAGTGGGGGTTGGAAGACATGCACACCACTCACACACACTTATTACAGATTCGCCCTCACTCGGAAGGACCAAAATAATAATATACAGTCCCAAAGAATAAATGAATAAATTAGTACAAGATTCTAATTACTAAAATTAAATCAAGTAAATAAAAGAAAAGGGGCCTCAGCCTGCCCCGGGATGCGCGAATGATGCATGCTCGTTGCGACTTGCCCGAAAAAACCTACACCGTGCCACTGCTGCTTCTGTTTCCACTGCTCTGTCTCTCCAAAATTTCCCAAAGTCCCGGAACACCTTCCTTGTGTGCTGCTGAATGCCACCGGCTGGGAGAAATTCTCACCGGCTGCTTTTGGTAACCACCGGCTGCAAAAGAAACTATCGGCCAAAAAAGAAGTGCCGGTCGGCACTCTTTACTGCCGGTCGGCACATAATTCCTGCAGGGGACAGTTTGACAGCAACAGCAGACAGCAGTGCATGGTATTGGTTTTTTTGGACATATTTATGCAAGGCCAATGCTTCCTATCATGAATGGGACTCAAGGAAACATGGCTCTTGGTTCTAGGGCTATCAATTGTGCACCTTGGTGCATGATAGCCTAAGATACCAAGGTTGCATTTCAATGTGAAAATGCATGCAACACAAACATGGGAATTAAGTCCCTATCATGTTAATATCAAGGGCCCTAATGACATGGGGAATTAAGGTGTGTTTTGTCACTTGAGGTACAAACACCCACTTATTTCCCACACTTGGTTTGACACCCCAAACCAAGTAATGAAATGCAACTCATGCAAACATGCACCAATAATGCCTCATGGAAATTAGGATGCTAGCACACTAAGTACCATGCAACCAACACATTAGTCATGCAAAAATGCTAAAGTGTACAAGATGCTAGTATAATGCAAACATGAGCCAGTATGCAATGGGGATCAATATGCTACAACACCTAATGGACCAAGTAGGCAACTAGCATGTGACGAGCATATGATGATGGTCTAACCACAATGAGGCAGCCCCCAAAACAGTAGCGAAATGTGCCAAGAATGATGACCAACACTCATGTAAGCATGCAAGATATTAAGCCCAAAACCAAAGGCATCAAAGAGAGCAACTTACCACCATTATCAAGGCCACTCATGGCATGAATGAGGTCACCAAAAACAGAGCATTATCATGCAAAATGACACCCAAATCCCCTCACATGGTAGCCCCAAAATGCCCCAAACAAACAAACATGCACAATGCCTATTCCTAAGCATAGAAAAGCACACCTTTAAAGCATGAAGGAGGAACCGAATGTAAGCATGAGAGCATGGATTAGGGACTGAAATGTGACCTAAAATGATGCCAAATCATAAGATCAAGGTGGACTAAACATGCTAGGGGCTCATACAAGCAAGGCTTACAAGCCAATATGCAAGAAAACCATACCAAGCATGCCAAATGTGACAAAAACAGTGGCTCACAGCCCCTATACATGACAAGATGATGCTATTCTCTACATGAAACTAAGCTAAAACATACAAAAATCATGGCCTCCAAGCATGGCATACCTCTAAGCATAAAGGAGCATTTCAAAGCAAGTATAAGAGGCATGTTAGAGATCACAAAATTAACCAAAAACAGAGATGTAATATGACCTGGAGACACCTAAAAATCTCTGAAATGAAGCCAAAACCAACCATGCATACATGCTATTATTTGAGCCCAAAACAAAGGTAAACAAGGGGCCAAGGGGGAGAGGGGTGTCTCTCCCCTATATGAGACTTAAAATCATCTTCCTCACCACTGAAAACCCACTGGTTTTCAGTGGTGGGGAGGCCAAGAACACCAAGTAAAGAGGGCCTTAAGCAAAGGCACCAAAAGTAGCCATATAAGGCCTAATAGGATGGACCTTTGCTCAAACCAAAAAAAAGGACCTTAATGAAGGTTCAAGAACAAGTAAAAACAAGACTTTTTTATCTTAAACACAAACTCAAAAACACAAAGTAAAGAGGGTAGAAAGAGGTTGCAAGAATGGGGAATATAAAGTGATGTTCTTACCCTTGAAGATCCTTTGAAGAACAAGTGATGCAGCCACTCTCTAGTGCTCAAAACCAGTCCAAAACCAACACAAATAACCTTCCAAGTCTCTCAATCTCGAGCTAAGGTGTAATGGTGTGTGTAATGGTGCAAAAGTAAGGTAAATCTACACTTTCAAGCCTAAAATCACACACACAAGAGGAGAGAGATGGAGATCTATGTATCTATAGATATATGACAGAGAAATATATGTATAAGCTCTGGTTTTTGCCTCCCAAAATGCTAACCTTTTAGCCAAGAGAAAGAGCCCTCCTCTTATAGGCAAGGAATGCTTAGCCACTAAGCAAGCCAAGGGCTCATCCCTCCATACACGTGTATGGAGGGGAGCAAAACACTTTACAGCTGTGAGAAAATATCTCAAAAAAGCAAGTGCACAGTGCTCGGCCGGCAAAGAGTACCAAATGGCAAAAATTTAGTGCCGGTCGGCACAAAATAGTGCCGGTCGGCACAATAAAGTGCCGATGGACAAACTAGCCAGTCGGTGGCCTCCAGCCCCAGCCGGTGGTGTGTAGGGATGCCCCAAAAGGCATTCCCTACCTTCCCAAGGCAAAACACAAGCGTTTGGTGCAAAACCAAACACAAACGGTCGAGTTCGGAGGTCCTGAGGCAAGGCGCGCGCAAGCCGAGAACTCCGGGAACTCCAAATGAACACAAACAGGGATAATCACCGGGTGTTCGAGCGGTGACGTCCAAGTCTTGAGGACGGTCAAAAATAGGGTGTCTACAGTTGCCCCCTCTTTGACAGAACTCGGTAGTCATAACAATGACGGGAGGGAATGTCAAAGCCCAAAGACGACCCCATTTTTGACAAGGCCGAAGACTTAGACAAACATGCAAGACAAGTAAGATATGCGCCCGAAGGCGGGGGCAAAATGCAACTGAAAATGCAAGAAGCCGGGCATAACTTATGATCATGCAAAAGAAAGCTGTAACGAAGCACACATGCAACAGTTATAAGCTAGCATACATCAAACTACACTAAAATGCAGAAAGGATGTGAGAGAATTATAGAATTCTCGATACGTCTCACTCGGAGAATACAATACCTGTCCGGTTCGTCTGGTTTGCACCAGCCTCAAATGAACCGTACATACAATATCGTGCCTGCAAAAGGAAGCAATTTAACAGGTACAATATTGTTAGCCACGTTCGTAATAGTGCAATTGAAAGTGCGTGACAACGCATGCAATGTGTATAGAAAATTGTACTTGAACACATGTAGTGAAGCAACGCACCACATACGATGCAATGTGTATAAAAGATTGTAATTGAACACATGTCAGTAAAGTCATGCACGCATACATGGCAATGAATATATAAAGGAGGGAACTTGAACACATATCAGTAAAGTCTCATGCATGCATACATGGCAATGTGTAATAGAAACTTGAACACATATCAGTAAAGTCATGCACGCATACATGGCAATGTGTATTAGGAGAACTTGAACACATATCAGTAAAGCAAAGCACGCATACAATGCAATGTGTATAGGAGAACTTGAACACATATCAGTAAAGCAAAGCACGCATACAATGCAATGTGTAATAGAAACTTGAACACATATCAGTAAAGTCATGCACGCATACATGGGCAATGTGTAATAGAAACTTGAACACATATCAGTAAAGTCATGCACGCATACATGGCAATGTGTAATAGAAACTTGAACACATATCAGTAAAGTCATGCACGCATACATGGCAATGTGTATAGGAGAACTTGAAATTGAATCATGGTAAAACATGATGTTGAAAGGCAATGTACTGCAACACAGTATAATTGAAACAATTTCTTTTGAAATTTACCAGACATAAAAGGATACGAGAAGGGACATCCTTCGCGCGTTCCGAGCATCGCTCACAGAAGTCACGGCTTGAAATCAACTCGAAGATCCATTACCATTCCAGAAGTGCACTTTCCCGCACTATTCTTGGATGACGAAGGTGTCAGACCGCACAGCCAAACCAGGCACGGGCGCGGGAGGTATTCTGACTACGAAGGGGAGGTTCCTGGTATTCAATCCAGCACTCTGCTACCCTGCTATTTTCTTGCTTTACTTTCCCCTTTTTTTAGGAGTTTAAGCACATTGCACTACCTCAGGCAGGTTTTATATTCTTTTTGAAATTGCGGGTTTTTACAAAAAACACATGACGGAGATAAGACAGCTATTTGCTTGAAAAGATGTTGCACTTGTGTGCACCGCATCGCAAGGCATCACACGACAATGTGAATGAAATTGAAACTGTTTTCTTTTTTGAAAACAAAGCATCGCATCGTAATAACCAGGTAGTGAACCAACTTACAACTCGATGGGCAAAACAGAGACTCGACAGACTAGCCAAGTGCAAGTACAACTTGATAGACAGAGCGAAGACTTAAAGAGAGTGACATACAACTCGATAAGCAAATATGCAACAATTCGATAAACAAATACGCGCGACTCAGCGGGAATTAATCACCGGAGAGTGCTGGAAGGGGTGTGGAATTCCCCAATATTCAGCATGAACAGTTCAGAAAACACAGGGGAGAGCCATCGGCCCGACAGAAAGTCCACCGGCCTTGAGGAATTTCCATCGGCACAAAACTTGGAGTCGGTCGGCACAAAAGTATGGCCGGTCGGCACTATTACCTGCCGGTCGGCCACCAATCTTCAGCATCAGCAGAATGTTGACACGTGTCCTCCACTCAACCTTATCCTCTACAAAAGGGTCTCAGCTTCGTAGTTTTCTTCATTTCCACATTGATTTGCTCCAAATGGAAGAGTTTCTTGCCCAAAATCTTGCAACTTGGATTAACAACTTGGATGGCTCGGAAAAGCTGAATTTCCGGGCTTTCGGCATAAACGCACTATTCACTTTGCGCCGTACCCCGCTGCATCTCCCATTCCTCCATGCCGCGGCAAGGTTTTGGAACCCGGTAACACATGTCTTTAGCTTTAGTGGGCAAGAGGTGTGTCCCACTTTTGAAGATTTCCAAGCTCTAATGGAATCTGAACGCAACGAGGAGATCCTGCCCCAATTTCGCTTTGGCCGTGCTCAAGCCTTAGGACAAATGTGCGGGTTTTCAATACCCGATGCTCGTTCTCTGATTTGTGATGGGACACTAGATGTTCCGAGCTTGGTTTGTCGTTTTTCTGAGACCGGTGATCGTGGCGACCATCGCTGGCAAGGTTTTCGGCGACACGCCCTTTGTCTATGCCTACTTTCTCATTTTCTGTTCGTCTCCGGGTCCGGAGGGTCTAGTGTCCAGTTGATTGAAGTTGCCCAAGGCTTGAAGGAAGGCAAAAGCTGCATCGCCATGGTCCTGGCTGAGACACTGTTGGGCTTAGACGCCTTTTATCGTCGAGAGACGATCAGATTAGCAGGGAGTCCACTATTACTGCAGGTAATATTTCCCACCCAATCTCATATTTATGTTTACTCACATCACTCGGCCCTCAGGCTCGGTTTTTCTCACAAAAAACCCTTTTCTTACTTTTTCTCTCATCGTACATCTCTCTATTCTTTATTCTCTCATTTTTTATCCCCTCCCCAGGTGTGGTTAATGGATAAACTGAAGGTTGTGGACTCTTGCCCGACATATTCAGCTCGCGGCTACTTCTTCAGGCAACGCCTGGTTGACGCCCTTGATAAGGGTTGGTGGTTTGAATGGATGTGCAGTTTGTCCGCAGACCGCATTGCTTGGCGGTGCCCTTGGCTCAATCTTCCAATGATGAGTTACAGCATGACCCGTCAACCCGGGATCCAATTGATTGGCTTGACTCATTGTATCTTCTACTTCCCGTTCCGCATCCTGCGCCAGTTCGGTCATAATCAGACTTGTCCGCCGGATGGGATAGAGTACCCGGCTACATTCCCAATTCGAGGCGCACAGCTGGCCCGGTATGTCACAGCATGGAGGACGAGAGAACTCCTGGCCCCTGCTCCCACTTTCAGTTGTACTTTGTCTGATGAGTGCTGGGATTGGCTTAACGAAGAGGCACAGGAAGGGCCCACTTTGGCATCAGAGGCCTCTACTAGCTCTGGGAGGGGGCGCAGGGACTTTTGACTTGACCATGCCCTGAGTTTATTGCTTTATTAGTACTTTCAAGTTTTCTTTATGAATGTAATAAAAAGCAACTTCAATTGTATGCAAGAGCAAGAGAACTCTATTTGAAATCAATAAAATTGAAGGTTGTGGTACTGAAAATTCTCTGTTTTGGTCCAGAAATGGTCTTAGTTGTAAAAAGATTCATTTGAATGAAGTCATCTTCATTAAAACTTCTCAAAGCCATTTTCGATATGGATCGGAACTGGACACGCCTGAAATTTGTCACTGAGATGCACAACCCCAGATTCCTGCAATTGGAAAATTGCCCCTAGTTTGAATGGTACCGCGGCACTGTACGGCAACGGAAAGTTGCCCCTAGTCTGAATAGCACTGTACCGGAGATTGTGATGAATACTGATGGACAAAGATGACCAAAGATGATCAAACGGACAAAGCTGATCGGGGAAAATGTTTATGGCTGAACTTCAAGATGAAGCTGCCTACGTATCCCAAGGATGGGAATCAAGCCTTACGTAGTTCAGGCTTGGGTTCACTCGAGTATTTTCACTCTCCTTTTGCGCTCTAACTTTTGCCAAGGCCGCCCTTTGCGGGTTTTCAACCTTGCGAGCTCAGTTTTTATATTTTCTAATTTTCTGTGCTCTGAATTTTGCCTAGGTCGCCCTTTCGGGTTTTCGGCCTAGCGAGCCTCTCAGGGATAATATTTCTTCAACTTGTCCATGTTGATCGGTTGGGAGAACTCTAGGCCATCTAGATCCATCAGAACCACAGCTCCACCTGACCAGATAGACTTGATGATATAGGGACCGGTCCAATTGGGTCTGAACTTGCCCCTTGGGTCATGAATGGGAGCTCGGTTGTCTTTGAGCACCAAATCCCCTTCCTTCAAATTCCTAGACTTAACCTTCTTGTTAAAAGCCCGGGCGATTCTGCGTTGATAACCTTGGACGTGGTACAGTGCCTTCAGCCTTCTTTCATCGAAGAGCATGAGTTCCTCGAATCTGCTCTGTTGCCAATCTGCCTCAGCTATCTGACACTCAGCCAGCACTCGTAAAGACGGAACCTCAATCTCTATAGGTAGAACGGCCTCCATCCCATATACCAAGGAATACGGAGTCGCCCCGGTAGAAGTTCTGATTGAAGTCCGGTAGCCCCACAGAGCAAACGGCAACTTATCCGGCCAGTCCCGATAGGTCTCCACCATTTTCTGCAGTATGTGTTTGATGTTTTTGTTGGCGGCCTCAACTGCTCCATTGGTCTGCGGCCGATATGTGGACGATTTATGGAAAGCTACATTATACTTCTCCAACAAATCAATCACCTCCTTCTTGAAGTGAGAACCGTTGTCTGAAATGATCTCATTCGGGACTCCATAACGGCAGATAATGTTGTTTCTGATAAACTTTGCGACATGCGAAGCCTTCAACACGGCATAAGATTGGGCCTCGACCCATTTAGTAAAGTAATCTATTGCTACTAAGATAAACTCATGCCCATTCGACCCTTTCGGAGTAACAGCTCCGATCACATCAATCCCCCCAAACTGAAAATGGCCATGGCGACGTCATATTATACAGCTTCGATGGCGGGACGTTCATGCGATTTGCGTGAACCTGGCATTTGTGGCATCGCCGAACAAAACTAATACAATCTTCTTCCATGGCAGACCAGTAGTAGCCTTGTCTGAGGATTTTTCGTGCCAGCATTACCCCATTCATATGTGCCCCACATTCTCCTCCATGGATGGCCTCCATCAGGCGCTTCGACTCCTCGTCTTCCACACACAGCTTGTGCATTCCCAGATGACCTCTCTTGTACAATTTACCCCCGCAGATAATAAACTGACCAGCCATTCTTCTAATTGCCCTTTTATCTTTGGCATTTGCCCCCGGTGGATACGTCTCTTTCTCCAAGAAGTTCCATATGTCGTAATACCAAGGGTTGTTATCCTGTACCTCATCTATGGCAGAGATTGACTCATATGCTGGCGTAAACTTTTGATCAATGATTACTGGACGCATCCGGACTCCGGACGGGATGTCTATCATGGAAGATAGAGTTGCTAGCGAATCTGCAAACCTGTTGTTCTCTCTTACTAGGTGAGTGAAATTTAGCTTTTCAAACCGAGGAATTAGCAAATCCAAGGTCTGGTGGTAAACTATCATCTTTTCCTCTTTTACTTTCCAATCTCCTTTAGCTTGAGACACAACTAGGTTTGAATCCCCAATAACGTCCAATCGTCTTGCCCCTAGTTCTAGGGCAGCTTCTAGACCGGCAATACATGCCTCATACTCTGCCTCATTGTTCGAGACTTTGAACCGGAGCTTGAATGCTAAAGGGATACGGGAATCGTCAGGTGCTATTAGCAACACTCCTATCCCATATCCGTATTGGTTTGATGCTCCGTCAAAGTACATCGTCCAAGTTTCATCTTCGATGTGCAAAATGGCTTCATCTGGGGAACAGGTACTCAACCGCTTCATCCCCTTCAACCGGGTGGTCGGCAAGGAACTCCGCTACCGCTCTCCCTTTTACTGACTTGCGCGTGACATACTTGAGATCGAATTCGGAAAGCAAAAGCAGCCAACGAGCTAGCCTACCCGTAAGTGCTGGTTTCTCGAAAAGATATTTGATGGGATCAAGTCGTGAAACCAACATTACAGAGTGAGCTAACAGGTAGTGCCGCAGCTTCCTAGTAGCCCATACCAAGGCTAAACAAGCCTTCTCCAGCGGAGTGTAGCGGGTCTCGTAATCCAGCATCTTCTTGCTCAGATAGTAGATGGCCCTTTCCACTTTATCTTCCGACTCTTGTGCGAGCATACAGCCCATTGTAGTCTCAGTTACTGACAGATACAATATCAACGGTTTCCCCGGCTTTGGTGGTGACAACACGGGCGGATTCTGTAGATACTCTTTAATCTGTTCAAACGCAGCTTGGCATCGGCCGTCCCAATGGAACTTCGTTCCTTTCTTCAGGAGACCAAAAAGTGGTTCACAAGTTAAGGTTAGTTTAGAGATAAACCGTCTTATGAATTGCACTTTACCTAGAAAGCCTCGCACCTCCTTTTCAGTCATTGGTGGGGGCATTTCTAGGATGGCCTTGATTTTGGAAGGGTCGACTTCGATGCCCCTTTGTGTAATCAGAAATCCAAGCATTTTTCCCGCTGTAACACCGAATGTACACTTCTGAGGATTCAGCCGCAGCCGAAATTCTCTGATCCTTTGGAAAAACTTTTGCAAGGCAGTGTAGTGGCCCTCTCTTTCTTTGGACTTGACAATCATGTCGTCCACATACACCTCGACCTCTTTATGGATCATATCATGTAATATTGTGGTTGCAGCCGTTGATATGTAGCCCCAGCATTCTTCAACCCAAACGGCATTACCCTATAACAATATGTACCACCACGGGGTGGTAAAAGCAGTCTTCTCCCGGTCTTCGGGTGCCATTACTATCTGATTATAGCTTGAAAAGCCATCCATGAACGAAAGCAAAGCATGCCCCGCTGTGAAATCTACCAACTCGTCAATATGTGGCAAGGGAAAGTCATCCTTCGGACTGGCTCTGTTCAAATCCCTGAAATCCACACATACCCGGATTCTGCCATCCTTCTTCGGGTACCGGAACAATGTTGGCCAGCCAGGTCGGGTATTCGGATACCAGCAGGAAGCCTGCGTCAATTTGCTTGGTGACCTCTTCCTTGATTTTAATGGCCCAGTCAGGGCGAATCCTTCTGAGCTTCTGTTTGACAGGTCGGGCCTCGGGGTCAAGAGGGATCCGGGTTGCTGTACAATCTCAGGATCGATTCCAGGCATGTCTTCGTAGGACCACGCGAAAACATCTTTGAAATCTTTTAATAAAGCGACTAAGCGCTCGCGTTCCTCCGAAGACAACGTGGACCCCGATCTGGACCAGCCGCGGGTCCTTCTCAGTACCAACGTTCACGGCAGTGATTTCATCCATTAAGGGTTTAACAAACCTCTCCTGCTCTTGTTCAATTAGTCGTTGCAAAACCGGAGGAATTTCGTCCTCGTCGTTTTCATCAAAATTTTGAAAGTCCTGATTTAAGCAATAAACCAAAGGCACAGAAAAGTACTCGGAAACCACAGTCACCTCATTCTCATTATGTTCTTCCAAACCATCCAATTCTTCTGTTACAACAGACTCAAAAGAGAAAGAAAAAGACGACCTGGACAGGACTGTGGCATCCGGGTTATCACCCCCAGGAATACCGGACTCAGACTCAGACGAGCTGGAACCTGATTCCGACTCACAAGACTCGGTGGAATCAGACTCCGGCTCACTACCTGACCCGGTGCTGCTCAAAAATCCTTCCTGATACTGCCAAACAAGAGAGGGGTGCGATGGATGCATCCAAAATAGTTGCTGGTTGGCCCGCAGCGCGTTTCATCTCCGGTCATGGACACCGAAGAGTCGTCCCCCAAGCACACCTGGTTGATCAAAGGGATCTGAAAGTAGATAGGCCAGTGCTACCCCCATTTCAAATTCCGTGTCCGCAGACTCCAATTCCTTGCTATGTTCAGCCTCAACTGTCGAGTCTGTCTGCTCTTCAGCAACATCACCCCCAGATAACTGCAAGTTGAAGAAAATTTCAAATCCCGGCATACGTTTCTTCTCTGCATTGAGCCATGGCTCAGGAAAACCACAGAATGGAAAATCCTCCCCCTCCCGGACGAAGCGTCCGTTCAAGGTACCCCCGGATGGGCCGATGCATCAACTCAAAAGGTCCTGCCCCATCTGTTTTGCTTTGGCTCTCCCAGCCATCTCTTTTCCTTTTCTCACCCAATCTTCCTTGGTGGGCAAATAACCCAAGCCGAAGGTAGTGGGGATTGTGCAGCACTTCGGGCCAATGCTGCGACGCCCTTACGGCCGCTCTTTCCTAATCCCATCCCGGGGATATGTTGGAGCTTGTTCATAAGATACACTGCTTGGGCACTGACATAGATCCCTTCGTTAGCAGCCATGATGTTTTGTACAACCTGAGCCTCGGCTAGGGTAAACCCTGATATGAATACATCTTCCATGCCATGCTCGATTTCTAGAACAGGCGTGGATACCTCCGGGTGGTGGGTGGATTGATGAGTTTCCAAAGACAATGGCTACTCCCTTTCCATAGGGGTACTTCACCATTTGATGCAAAGTAGATGACACCGCTTTCGCCTGATGCAGCCACGGCCGCCCCCAAAAGCAAGTTAAAACTGGCGGGCACCTCCAAGACATGGAAATCTATCTCATGCTGCCCTGGCCCGACCTTCGTCTGAATCTTAACTGTTCCCATCACTTCCCGACTTGTGTTGTCATACGCCCGGATGACCTGGGCTGTTGGTACAAAGTCTGCGGTTTTTCAAACCGATTGCGTACGCCGTTCTCGATGGACAGACGTTGATGGCGGGACCCGGTATCAACAAGTACCACCGGTATCCATTTATCCCTACACTCCACAGAGATGTAGAGGGGGCTTGTTATGGTCTGCCCCCTCGGGTGGCAATTCCTTGTCAGAAAAGGTCAGCATCGGGGTGGCTCCCCCCGGGAAGACCAATCCCCACCAGCTGCTCCGGCGTTGGTTTCTATTAAAAGCTTTGCTTTATCCATAGCTGATAAGACAGCCTCTCTATGCACGCGTGATGCCATGAGCAAGTCCCCATATAGAGATGTCTGCTTGTATCTTTTTAAGCTGTTTGAGCACAGCCTCCTCTTCAAATTGCTTTTCTTTTTGCTTTTCGGCCTCTCTATCCTTCCCAGAAGCCTCTGGCTGATCCAAGTGTGGAGGTTTGAAATATCGCCCACTCCGTGTCATGTGATCCACCCTCCCCAAGGTACCAAGTGTCATCGGGTTGGTTGTTTCCCCAATCTTCGTCCGTGTGGGCGAGGCATAAAATCTTCATCCTCCCACCACATTCCGTTAGTAGCCAAAAGACACCTGTCCGGTCCTGGTACGACTGTTCTTGTGCTCACAGCGCCTTCCATCCACATACCTGCAGTATTCTCGGTTCCCGTGTGTAACACAGCAGTTTCAGCTCCCACATGGGCCTTTGCCTTCCTGATTCTCTCAGAATCTTCAAAACTAGCTCGTTCCGACATGACTGACTGTTCAAGGATCCCCGTACCCAAAATACTCCAATCTTGAGCGAAATTCTTAACACCGGCGCTCTCCTACGAGGTACTCCCTTCTTCGCCCCTTTTCGGCCGTTGCTGATGTTCTCACCCCTGCTGGGCCCTGTTCTGACTGAAACTCTCCTATTACATCGGGTTGATCGTCCAACCACCCGGTAACCTCTACTGAATCCTCATAATCGAGCCATGCGGCTGCCGCACCTACTAGGTCTTGGTCACTGTAAAACTGGAGATCGGCAAGGTCCTCCCCCACAGCTGCTACACTATCTGCTCTTGGTCCCAGACTTTCTCCTTGAATCATACATAACTCTGCCTCTGTCGGCAATTCCACTCCAGACCTATCTTGGCTTATTGATGAAATATAGTCACACGGACTATATGCCTTTTTAGTACGACCCCCAGATTTCGTAGATTCTGGCTCAACAATCTGTTTTTCCTCTGGGATCTCCTCTCTCCCGTTCTCGACGGTTACCACTACTGGCTTGGGCTGGGTTATGGTGATGTCCATCATGCACAAATTGGTGCAATCAGGGAGGAATACCTCTGGTTTAGGCAGGTGGGTAGGTGTGATATAGATACTAGGGTCGTAGGACACGGCCCCGGTATGGATGAAATTGAGTCTTTTGGGCGGTGGAGCTTGGTTGTGGGCGGGGAGAGGGTTTGTAGTAACGTTAGGTTTCTCCGGAGGCAGAATCACCCCGTTGTCGATAAGATCTTGAATCTCATGACGCAACCGGAAGCACAGGTCGGTATCATGGCCGTGCTGTTGGTGGAATGAACAATATTTGGCTGGGTTATGGGTAGGAGGGAGTTTTTCTGGTAGGGGGCGCGGCTCCAGGGGCTTCAGATGCCCTTTTTTGATCAACACCCCCAAAGCTTTGGACAGGGGCATATAAAGAGGGGCGAAGGTTCTGGTATTTTTGGGTGGGTATCTGGCTGTTTGCGGGTTGCTTCCGGACGCACCGGAGAATGGTGAAGCTGCTGAATTTCTTGGAGGAGGGTTAGTGGTGACCATGCTCACTTCCTGAGCTCTTGCAGTCGTAACGCCACTCGGGCCTGCATTAGTGTTGCGGTTGAAAGTTCGTCTAGGCTGTTCCCTATCCTGGTCGATCAGACCCTGTTTCATCGCGTCCTCAATCTGCACCCCCATTTCGTGCAGGTCAGAAAAAGTAGGAAAGGGAAGTACTATCATCTTTTGCATTAACTTCGGCTGAAGATTGCGCACAATCATCCGAATCTGGTCCTTGTCTGTGGGCCTCAAGGTCATCATCGAGGCCTTGGCCCTCCATCTGGTTACAAACTCTGAGAAACTCTCCTTAGTTGTCGGGCAGCGGGTCGTAATCTCGATCTGTGTGTTGTAGGAGTATTGCAAGATGAAGGCCTCAGCCATTTCGTCCCAATTTCTCTTAACGTCATCTTCTAACTTGGCATACCATATAGCTGCCACACCGGACAGGGTCCGGCCGAACAGAGACAGCTTCTGAAGTCTGGTGAGGCCCATTGGCCTTAGAACGTCTGAGAACAGTCTTAGGTGCACCATGGGGTCCCCGGACCCATCAAACCGATCAATGTGAGGCATTTTGAATCTGTCGGGCAGCGTCACAGCTGTGTCGGTATAACCATCTTCAATATCGAGGATAGTCTTAGCTCCCTGAGATCTCTTGAACAGTTTTTCAAGCTTGCTCAGCTTCAGTGCGGTGGAATCAGTCTCGAACTCAGAGGGAGAGTCCAGTAGGTTGGTGGGTGTTTTTGATAACTGGGGTTGGATTTGAGGTAGGATTGGAGGTGGGGGTGGTCCTGTGGGCAGCTCTGTATCAGTCTGAACATTGGCTGTCTCCCCGACGTTGGGAACTCCTGGTGGGGAAGGAGCTTGATGCGAAACAGATGCTCCGGTTTGCTGTTCCAGTCTGGCAATGGTCTCTGCCTGTTCTCTCACAACTGTGGCCTGTTGCTTGGCGAAATCTGCCTGACGGACGGCATCCTGCTGCATTGCTTTCATGCTCTCTTGAAGGTGGCGCACCATCTCCTCCAAACTAGCCATACTATCCTGTTCTGTTTGAATTACTGGTATATATCCTCTCTCTGTTGGTGACACAGAATCCTGATCCCTACTGAACACAGGCGGGGTAGACAAAGCTCTCTGAACTGACTGCTGTACTGATGTCCTCTGCCTTACTGACCTCCGTTTAGTAACCGGGGGTAGCGAGTAGTACACTGGTTGTCCGTCTATCAGATCCTCAGATCGAAGGAGTCGACGACCTCTGATCCAGGGTGCTTGGGGAATATCTACCGGGTTAGAAGCAATGGTGCTCAACTACCCTAGTAAAAAGATAAATAAAGCGTATAAATAAACAGACAATCGGGTAGTATAACGGCGTAAAATAAATAAACACACAACACACGGTTGGGATTATAATTGTAACCAAAACCCGGGTACACTGTTTCTCAAACACTGATCTCTGTTTCTGAATCTCTGCCCCAAAATCCGAACCGGATACCCACAGATAACTGATTCTCAACAACACTGTTGTCGGTGCCCTCAGGCCTGATGCCTGGTCTTGCAAACTGACACACGTATTTCCCTGTAGAGACACACTCCAAAAGCACATAGCATGTAAAAGAGAGCCAATACACCCCTATGTTGGGGTTGGGTTTCCCTGTCCTATTTTGTCAGGAGCTAGGGTTTCACTACGCACGCAGCGGTTTCAAACAACTTAGCATCGGGTAAGCGACCTGTCTTAGTTTGGAATGGTCACTACGGATTCCGAATATGCACTAGGTCGAATGGTCGAAGAGGGTGCCCCGGTAAAACTGGGGTTTGTGTTCCCATACTGGCAGAGCCCGCAACCGGTCAGCCTTATGGTCATGCCTTGACAAGACAAGCCTCCAGCAAACCGCTCAGGAATAGCAGATGGCCAACACGGTGTCCTAGGCGCACCAATGCACATGCAATGCAAAGAAACACATAAGTGTAGTCAAAACAGGATATCACGAGTTCGAGTCAAGCTCTCTAAAGTCCCCAGCAGAGTCGCCAGAAACTGTAGACGCGCCCTTGGGCCTCTCGCTACAGTTCGGACTCGATTGTTGTCGCGGTTCTAAATCTGAACCAAAGAGTCCAAATCCGGCAAATCGTTTGAGAAAACAGATTTTTTTTGAAAAGTAGTGCCAAACATGGACTGCTTTGCCAGATTACAGAGTCGCCACCTAAATATTTTTAAAATGGGAAATTTAGGAAACCCTGACTCAGTGCCGAAGGCCACATGTCCGTCATCACCAAAGTGGTCTTGGCTCGGGAGCTTGGGTACGATCGGGGAAGGTCAGCTATGAGCACCCCCTTTCGCCCGGTCCGAAGACCGGCCTCTACTAACCGTGATATCCGTTTTTGAAAACTTTATGCGTTCTTATTCCAATTATTAGCCTAGAATTACTATGTGATGCGCACAACACAAAAGTATAGACTAGATTGCCTAATTTGGAAATAAACATTGCATATCCGTTTTATTTCGAAAAAAACGTGTTGGTTTTTATGCTACTCGCAAGTAGGCTAAAATTTGGATTTCAATGAGTTGTCCCAACTCAGGCATTCCAACCTCCACCCACAGGCATTCAAACAGTTTATAACACATAAGCATTTAGCCGCATGGTGAGCATACTGTCATGGCAAACATTCACACGCATGCGATATGCTAAAGCATAAATACTTACATCGTACTCCGCGCCAAAACAGTAAACTAGTTAGCAAACATGCATGACCTAGTTCATGTTAAGTGGCTAATGCAACACAGGAAAGATGTAATTCTAGAATAGGCTCGGCTAACCCTAAACATGGCACATGAGATGCAACAACTATCACGTATTCAATTTGGAATTGAAAGTACGATGCAGTTTGCATGATGTGCCGAGCCCGAATGCATGTAAACAAATGCATGGATGCACGCATGCATTGCATAAGGTATGCTAAAATAAACGTGCCCTAATCTACCATCAAAGCAGGTAAATAAAAGGGTTAGAAAGAAGTGGGGGTTGGAAGACATGCACACCACTCACACACACTTATTACAGATTCGCCCTCACTCGGAAGGACCAAAATAATAATATACAGTCCCAAAGAATAAATGAATAAATTAGTACAAGATTCTAATTACTAAAATTAAATCAAGTAAATAAAAGAAAAGGGGCCTCAGCCCTGCCCCGGGATGCGCGAATGATGCATGCTCGTTGCGACTTGCCCGAAAAACCTACACCGTGCCACTGCTGCTTCTGTTTCCACTGCTCTGTCTCTCCAAAATTTCCCAAAGTCCCGGAACACCTTCCTTGTGTGCTGCTGAATGCCACCGGCTGGGAGAAATTCTCACCGGCTGCTTTTGGTAACCACCGGCTGCAAAAGAAACTATCGGCCAAAAAAGAAGTGCCGGTCGGCACTCTTTACTGCCGGTCGGCACATAATTCCTGCAGGGGACAGTTTGACAGCAACAGCAGACAACAGTGCATGGTATTGGTTTTTTTGGACATATTTATGCAAGGCCAATGCTTCCTATCATGAATGGGACTCAAGGAAACATGGCTCTTGGTTCTAGGGCTATCAATTGTGCACCTTGGTGCATGATAGCCTAAGATACCAAGGTTGCATTTCAATGTGAAAATGCATGCAACACAAACATGGGAATTAAGTCCCTATCATGTTAATATCAAGGGCCCTAATGACATGGGAATTAAGGTGTGTTTTGTCACTTGAGGTACAAACACCCACTTATTTCCCACACTTGGTTTGACACCCCAAACCAAGTAATGAAATGCAACTCATGCAAACATGCACCAATAATGCCTCATGGAAATTAGGATGCTAGCACACTAAGTACCATGCAACCAACACATTAGTCATGCAAAAATGCTAAAGTGTACAAGATGCTAGTATAATGCAAACATGAGCCAAGTATGCAATGGGATCAATATGCTACAACACCTAATGGACCAAGTAGGCAACTAGCATGTGACGAGCATATGATGATGGTCTAACCACAATGAGGCAGCCCCCAAAACAGTAGCGAAATGTGCCAAGAATGATGACCAACACTCATGTAAGCATGCAAGATATTAAGCCCAAAACCAAAGGCATCAAAGAGAGCAACTTACCACCATTATCAAGGCCACTCATGGCATGAATGAGGTCACCAAAAACAGAGCATTATCATGCAAAATGACACCCAAATCCCCTCACATGGTAGCCCCAAAATGCCCCAAACAAACAAACATGCACAATGCCTATTCCTAAGCATAGAAAAGCACACCTTTAAAGCATGAAGGAGGAACCGAATGTAAGCATGAGAGCATGGATTAGGGACTGAAATGTGACCTAAAATGATGCCAAATCATAAGATCAAGGTGGACTAAACATGCTAGGGGCTCATACAAGCAAGGCTTACAAGCCAATATGCAAGAAAACCATACCAAGCATGCCAAATGCGACAAAAACAGTGGCTCACAGCCCCTATACATGACAAGATGATGCTATTCTCTACATGAAACTAAGCTAAAACATACAAAAATCATGGCCTCCAAGCATGGCATACCTCTAAGCATAAAGGAGCATTTCAAAGCAAGTATAAGAGGCATGTTAGAGATCACAAAATTAACCAAAAACAGAGATGTAATATGACCTGGAGACACCTAAAAATCTCTGAAATGAAGCCAAAACCAACCATGCATACATGCTATTATTTGAGCCCAAAACAAAGGTAAACAAGGGGCCAAGGGGGAGAGGGGTGTCTCTCCCCTATATGAGACTTAAAATCATCTTCCTCACCACTGAAAACCCACTGGTTTTCAGTGGTGGGGAGGCCAAGAACACCAAGTAAAGAGGGCCTTAAGCAAAGGCACCAAAGGTAGCCATATAAGGCCTAATAGGATGGACCTTTGCTCAAACCAAAAAAAGGACCTTAATGAAGGTTCAAGAACAAGTAAAAACAAGACTTTTTTATCTTAAACACAAACTCAAAAACACAAAGTAAAGAGGGTAGAAAGAGGTTGCAAGAATGGGGAATATAAAGTGATGTTCTTACCCTTGAAGATCCTTTGAAGAACAAGTGATGCAGCCACTCTCTAGTGCTCAAAACCAGTCCAAAACCAACACAAATAACCTTCCAAGTCTCTCAATCTCGAGCTAAGGTGTAATGGTGTGTGTAATGGTGCAAAAGTAAGGTAAATCTACACTTTCAAGCCTAAAATCACACACACAAGAGGAGAGAGATGGAGATCTATGTATCTATAGATATATGACAGAGAAATATATGTATAAGCTCTGGTTTTTGCCTCCCAAAATGCTAACCTTTTAGCCAAGAGGAAGAGCCCTCCTCTTATAGGCAAGGAATGCTTAGCCACTAAGCAAGCCAAGGGCTCATCCCTCCATACACGTGTATGGAGGGGAGCAAAACACTTTACAGCTGTGAGAAAATATCTCAAAAAGCAAGTGCACAGTGCTCGGCCGGCAAAGAGTACCAAATGGCAAAATTTAGTGCCGGTCGGCACAAAATAGTGCCGGTCGGCACAATAAAGTGCCGATGGACAAACTAGCCAGTCGGTGGCCTCCAGCCCCAGCCGGTGGTGTGTAGGGATGCCCCAAAAGGCATTCCCTACCTTCCCAAGGCAAAACACAAGCGTTT
Organism: Camellia granthamiana; assembly: GCA_036172215.1. Classification (NCBI taxonomy): domain Eukaryota; kingdom Viridiplantae; phylum Streptophyta; class Magnoliopsida; order Ericales; family Theaceae; genus Camellia; species Camellia granthamiana. The sequence continues at coordinate 420,210 of JAXFYN010000225.1, read as the reverse complement.
GGTGCAAAACCAAACACAAACGGTCGAGTTCGGAGGTCCTGAGGCAAGGCGCGCGCAGCCGAGAACTCCGGGAACTCCAAACGAACACAAACAGGGATAATCACCGGGTGTTCGAGCGGTGACGTCCAAGTCTTGAGGACGGTCAAAAATAGGGTGTCTACAGTTGCCCCTCTTTGACAGAACTCGGTAGTCATAACAATGACGGGAGGGAATGTCAAAGCCCAAAGACGACCCATTTTTGACAAGGCCGAAGACTTAGACAAACATGCAAGACAAGTAAGATATGCGCCCGAAGGCGGGGGCAAAATGCAACTGAAAATGCAAGAAGCCGGGCATAACTTATGATCATGCAAAGAAAGCTGTAACGAAGCACACATGCAACAGTTATAAGCTAGCATACATCAAACTACACTAAAATGCAGAAAGGATGTGAGAGAATTATAGAATTCTCGATACGTCTCACTCGGAGAATACAATACCTGTCCGGTTCGTCTGGTTGCACCAGCCTCAAATGAACCGTACATACAATATCGTGCCTGCAAAAGGAAGCAACTTAACAGGTACAATATTGTTAGCCACGTTCGTAATAGTGCAATTGAAAGTGCGTGACAACGCATGCAATGTGTATAGAAAATTGTACTTGAACACATGTAGTGAAGCAACGCACACATACGATGCAATGTGTATAAAAGATTGTAATTGAACACATGTCAGTAAAGTCATGCACGCATACATGGCAATGAATATATAAAGGAGGGAACTTGAACACATATCAGTAAAGTCATGCACGCATACATGGCAATGTGTAATAGAAACTTGAACACATATCAGTAAAGTCATGCACGCATACATGGCAATGTGTATAGGAGAACTTGAACACATATCAGTAAAGCAAAGCACGCATACAATGCAATGTGTATAGGAGAACTTGAACACATATCAGTAAAGCAAAGCACGCATACAATGCAATGTGTAATAGAAACTTGAACACATATCAGTAAAGTCATGCACGCATACATGGCAATGTGTAATAGAAACTTGAACACATATCAGTAAAGTCATGCACGCATACATGGCAATGTGTAATAGAAACTTGAACACATATCAGTAAAGTCATGCACGCATACATGGCAATGTGTAATAGAAACTTGAACACATATCAGTAAAGTCATGCACGCATACATGGCAATGTGTATAGGAGAACTTGAAATTGAATCATGGTAAAACATGATGTTGAAAGGCAATGTACTGCAACACAGTATAATTGAAACAATTTCTTTTGAAATTTACCAGACATAAAAGGATACGAGAAGGGACATCCTTCGCGCGTTCCGAGCATCGCTCACAGAAGTCACGGCTTGAAATCAACTCGAAGATCCATTACCATTCCAGAAGTGCACTTTCCCGCACTATTCTTGGATGACGAAGGTGTCAGACCGCACAGCCAAACCAGGCACGGGCGCGGGAGGTATTCTGACTACGAAGGGGAGGTTCCTGGTATTCAATCCAGCACTCTGCTACCCTGCTATTTTCTTGCTTTACTTTCCCCCTTTTTTTAGGAGTTTAAGCACATTGCACTACCTCAGGCAGGTTTTATATTCTTTTGAAATTGCGGGTTTTTACAAAAACACATGACGGAGATAAGACAGCTATTTGCTTGAAAAGATGTTGCACTTGTGTGCACCGCATCGCAAGGCATCACACGACAATGTGAATGAAATTGAAACTGTTTTCTTTTTTGAAAACAAAGCATCGCATCGTAATAACCAGGTAGTGAACCAACTTACAACTCGATGGGCAAAACAGAGACTCGACAGACTAGCCAAGTGCAAGTACAACTTGATAGACAGAGCGAAGACTTAAAGAGAGTGACATACAACTCGATAAGCAAATATGCAACAATTCGATAAACAAATACGCGCGACTCAGCGGGAATTAATCACCGGAGAGTGCTGGAAGGGGTGGAATTCCCCAATATTCAGCATGAACAGTTCAGAAAACACAGGGGAGAGCCATCGGCCCGACAGAAAGTCCACCGGCCTTGAGGAATTTCCATCGGCACAAAACTTGGTCGGTCGGCACAAAAGTATGGCCGGTCGGCACTATTACCTGCCGGTCGGCCACCAATCTTCAGCATCAGCAGAATGTTGACACGTGTCCTCCACTCAACCTTATCCTCTACAAAAGGGTCTCAGCTTCGTAGTTTTCTTCATTTCCACATTGATTTGCTCCAAATGGAAGAGTTTCTTGCCCAAAATCTTGCAACTTGGATTAACAACTTGGATGGCTCGGAAAAGCTGAATTTCCGGGCTTTCGGCATAAACGCACTATTCACTTTGCGCCGTACCCCGCTGCATCTCCCATTCCTCCATGCCGCGGCAAGGTTTTGGAACCCGGTAACACATGTCTTTAGCTTTAGTGGGCAAGAGGTGTGTCCCACTTTTGAAGATTTCCAAGCTCTAATGGAATCTGAACGCAACGAGGAGATCCTGCCCCAATTTCGCTTTGGCCGTGCTCAAGCCTTAGGACAAATGTGCGGGTTTTCAATACCCGATGCTCGTTCTCTGATTTGTGATGGGACACTAGATGTTCCGAGCTTGGTTTGTCGTTTTTCTGAGACCGGTGATCGTGGCGACCATCGCTGGCAAGGTTTTCGGCGACACGCCCTTTGTCTATGCCTACTTTCTCATTTTCTGTTCGTCTCCGGGTCCGGAGGGTCTAGTGTCCAGTTGATTGAAGTTGCCCAAGGCTTGAAGGAAGGCAAAAGCTGCATCGCCATGGTCCTGGCTGAGACACTGTTGGGCTTAGACGCCTTTTATCGTCGAGAGACGATCAGATTAGCAGGGAGTCCACTATTACTGCAGGTAATATTTCCCACCCAATCTCATATTTATGTTTACTCACATCACTCGGCCCTCAGGCTCGGTTTTTCTCACAAAAAACCCTTTTCTTACTTTTTCTCTCATCGTACATCTCTCTATTCTTTATTCTCTCATTTTTTATCCCTCCCCAGGTGTGGTTAATGGATAAACTGAAGGTTGTGGACTCTTGCCCGACATATTCAGCTCGCGGCTACTTCTTCAGGCAACGCCTGGTTGACGCCCTTGATAAGGGTTGGTGGTTTGAATGGATGTGCAGTTTGTCCGCAGACCGCATTGCTTGGCGGTGCCCTTGGCTCAATCTTCCAATGATGAGTTACAGCATGACCCGTCAACCCGGGATCCAATTGATTGGCTTGACTCACTGTATCTTCTACTTCCCGTTCCGCATCCTGCGCCAGTTCGGTCATAATCAGACTTGTCCGCCGGATGGGATAGAGTACCCGGCTACATTCCCAATTCGAGGCGCACAGCTGGCCCGGTATGTCACAGCATGGAGGACGAGAGAACTCCTGGCCCCTGCTCCCACTTTCAGTTGTACTTTGTCTGATGAGTGCTGGGATTGGCTTAACGAAGAGGCACAGGAAGGGCCCACTTTGGCATCAGAGGCCTCTACTAGCTCTGGGAGGGGGCGCAGGGACTTTTGACTTGACCATGCCCTGAGTTTATTGCTTTATTAGTACTTTCAAGTTTTCTTTATGAATGTAATAAAAAGCAACTTCAATTGTATGCAAGAGCAAGAGAACTCTATTTGAAATCAATAAAATTGAAGGTTGTGGTACTGAAAATTCTCTGTTTTGGTCCAGAAATGGTCTTAGTTGTAAAAAGATTCATTTGAATGAAGTCATCTTCATTAAAACTTCTCAAAGCCATTTTCGATATGGATCGGAACTGGACACGCCTGAAATTTGTCACTGAGATGCACAACCCCAGATTCCTGCAATTGGAAAATTGCCCCTAGTTTGAATGGTACCGCGGCACTGTACGGCAACGGAAAGTTGCCCCTAGTCTGAATAGCACTGTACCGGAGATTGTGATGAATACTGATGGACAAAGCTGATCGGGGAAAATGTTTATGGCTGAACTTCAAGATGAAGCTGCCTACGTATCCCAAGGATGGGAATCAAGCCTTACGTAGTTCAGGCTTGGGTTCACTCGAGTATTTTCACTCTCCTTTTGCGCTCTAACTTTTGCCAAGGCCGCCCTTTGCGGGTTTTCAACCTTGCGAGCTCAGTTTTTATATTTTCTAATTTTCTGTGCTCTGAATTTTGCCTAGGTCGCCCTTTCGGGTTTTCGGCCTAGCGAGCCTCTCAGGGATAATATTTCTTCAACTTGTCCATGTTGATCGGTTGGGAGAACTCTAGGCCATCTAGATCCATCAGAACCACAGCTCCACCTGACCAGATAGACTTGATGATATAGGGACCGGTCCAATTGGGTCTGAACTTGCCCCTTGGGTCATGAATGGGAGCTCGGTTGTCTTTGAGCACCAAATCCCCTTCCTTCAAATTCCTAGACTTAACCTTCTTGTTAAAAGCCCGGGCGATTCTGCGTTGATAACCTTGGACGTGGTACAGTGCCTTCAGCCTTCTTTCATCGAAGAGCATGAGTTCCTCGAATCTGCTCTGCTGCCAATCTGCCTCAGCTATCTGACACTCAGCCAGCACTCGTAAAGACGGAACCTCAATCTCTATAGGTAGAACGGCCTCCATCCCATATACCAAGGAATACGGAGTCGCCCCGGTAGAAGTTCTGATTGAAGTCCGGTAGCCCCACAGAGCAAACGGCAACTTATCCGGCCAGTCCCGATAGGTCTCCACCATTTTCTGCAGTATGTGTTTGATGTTTTTGTTGGCGGCCTCAACTGCTCCATTGGTCTGCGGCCAATATGTGGACGATTTATGGAAAGCTACATTATACTTCTCCAACAAATCAATCACCTCCTTCTTGAAGTGAGAACCGTTGTCTGAAATGATCTCATTCGGGACTCCATAACGGCAGATAATGTTGTTTCTGATAAACTTTGCGACATGCGAAGCCTTCAACACGGCATAAGATTGGGCCTCGACCCATTTAGTAAAGTAATCTATTGCTACTAAGATAAACTCATGCCCATTCGACCCTTTCGGAGTAACAGCTCCGATCACATCAATCCCCCAAACTGAAAATGGCCATGGCGACGTCATATTATACAGCTTCGATGGCGGGACGTTCATGCGATTTGCGTGAACCTGGCATTTGTGGCATCGCCGAACAAAACTAATACAATCTTCTTCCATGGCAGACCAGTAGTAGCCTTGTCTGAGGATTTTTCGTGCCAGCATTACCCCATTCATATGTGCCCCACATTCTCCTCCATGGATGGCCTCCATCAGGCGCTTCGACTCCTCGTCTTCCACACACAGCTTGTGCATTCCCAGATGACCTCTCTTGTACAATTTACCCCCGCAGATAATAAACTGACCAGCCATTCTTCTAATTGCCCTTTTATCTTTGGCATTTGCCCCCGGTGGATACGTCTCTTTCTCCAAGAAGTTCCATATGTCGTAATACCAAGGGTTGTTATCCTGTACCTCATCTATGGCAGAGATTGACTCATATGCTGGCGTAAACTTTTGATCAATGATTACTGGACGCATCCGGACTCCGGACGGGATGTCTATCATGGAAGATAGAGTTGCTAGCGAATCTGCAAACCTGTTGTTCTCTCTTACTAGGTGAGTGAAATTTAGCTTTTCAAACCGAGGAATTAGCAAATCCAAGGTCTGGTGGTAAACTATCATCTTTTCCTCTTTTACTTTCCAATCTCCTTTAGCTTGAGACACAACTAGGTTTGAATCCCCAATAACGTCCAATCGTCTTGCCCCTAGTTCTAGGGCAGCTTCTAGACCGGCAATACATGCCTCATACTCTGCCTCATTGTTCGAGACTTTGAACCGGAGCTTGAATGCTAAAGGGATACGGGAATCGTCAGGTGCTATTAGCAACACTCCTATCCCATACCCGTATTGGTTTGATGCTCCGTCAAAGTACATCGTCCAAGTTTCATCTTCGATGTGCAAAAGTGGCTTCATCTGGGAACAGGTACTCAACCGCTTCATCCCCTTCAACCGGGTGGTCGGCAAGGAACTCCGCTACCGCTCTCCCTTTTACTGACTTGCGCGTGACATACTTGAGATCGAATTCGGAAAGCAAAAGCAGCCAACGAGCTAGCCTACCCGTAAGTGCTGGTTTCTCGAAAAGATATTTGATGGGATCAAGTCGTGAAACCAACATTACAGAGTGAGCTAACAGGTAGTGCCGCAGCTTCCTAGTAGCCCATACCAAGGCTAAACAAGCCTTCTCCAGCGGAGTGTAGCGGGTCTCGTAATCCAGCATCTTCTTGCTCAGATAGTAGATGGCCCTTTCCACTTTATCTTCCGACTCTTGTGCGAGCATACAGCCCATTGTAGTCTCAGTTACTGACAGATACAATATCAACGGTTTCCCCGGCTTTGGTGGTGACAACACGGGCGGATTCTGTAGATACTCTTTAATCTGTTCAAACGCAGCTTGGCATCGGCCGTCCCAATGGAACTTCGTTCCTTTCTTCAGGAGACCAAAAAGTGGTTCACAAGTTAAGGTTAGTTTAGAGATAAACCGTCTTATGAATTGCACTTTACCTAGAAAGCCTCGCACCTCCTTTTCAGTCATTGGTGGGGGCATTTCTAGGATGGCCTTGATTTTGGAAGGGTCGACTTCGATGCCCCTTTGTGTAATCAGAAATCCAAGCATTTTTCCCGCTGTAACACCGAATGTACACTTCTGAGGATTCAGCCGCAGCCGAAATTCTCTGATCCTTTGGAAAAACTTTTGCAAGGCAGTGTAGTGGCCCTCTCTTTCTTTGGACTTGACAATCATGTCGTCCACATACACCTCGACCTCTTTATGGATCATATCATGTAATATTGTGGTTGCAGCCCGTTGATATGTAGCCCCAGCATTCTTCAACCCAAACGGCATTACCCTATAACAATATGTACCCCACGGGGTGGTAAAAGCAGTCTTCTCCCGGTCTTCGGGTGCCATTACTATCTGATTATAGCTTGAAAAGCCATCCATGAACGAAAGCAAAGCATGCCCCGCTGTGAAATCTACCAACTCGTCAATATGTGGCAAGGGAAAGTCATCCTTCGGACTGGCTCTGTTCAAATCCCTGAAATCCACACATACCCGGATTCTGCCATCCTTCTTCGGTACCGGAACAATGTTGGCCAGCCAGGTCGGGTATTCGGATACCAGCAGGAAGCCTGCGTCAATTTGCTTGGTGACCTCTTCCTTGATTTTAATGGCCCAGTCAGGGCGAATCCTTCTGAGCTTCTGTTTGACAGGTCGGGCCTCGGGGTCAAGAGGGATCCGGTGCTGTACAATCTCAGGATCGATTCCAGGCATGTCTTCGTAGGACCACGCGAAAACATCTTTGAAATCTTTTAATAAAGCGACTAAGCGCTCGCGTTCCTCCGAAGACAACGTGGACCCGATCTGGACCAGCCGCGGGTCCTTCTCAGTACCAACGTTCACGGCAGTGATTTCATCCATTAAGGGTTTAACAAACCTCTCCTGCTCTTGTTCAATTAGTCGTTGCAAAACCGGAGGAATTTCGTCCTCGTCGTTTTCATCAAAATTTTGAAAGTCCTGATTTAAGCAATAAACCAAAGGCACAGAAAAGTACTCGGAAACCACAGTCACCTCATTCTCATTATGTTCTTCCAAACCATCCAATTCTTCTGTTACAACAGACTCAAAAGAGAAAGAAAAAGACGACCTGGACAGGACTGTGGCATCCGGGTTATCACCCCCAGGAATACCGGACTCAGACTCAGACGAGCTGGAACCTGATTCCGACTCACAAGACTCGGTGGAATCAGACTCCGGCTCACTACCTGACCCGGTGCTGCTCAAAAATCCTTCCTGATACTGCCAAACAAGAGAGGGTGCGATGGATGCATCCAAAATAGTTGCTGGTTGGCCCGCAGCCGTTTCATCTCCGGTCATGGACACCGAAGAGTCGTCCCCCAAGCACACCTGGTTGATCAAAGGATCTGAAAGTAGATAGGCCAGTGCTACCCCCATTTCAAATTCCGTGTCCGCAGACTCCAATTCCTTGCTATGTTCAGCCTCAACTGTCGAGTCTGTCTGCTCTTCAGCAACATCACCCCCAGATAACTGCAAGTTGAAGAAAATTTCAAATCCCGGCATACGTTTCTTCTCTGCATTGAGCCATGGCTCAGGAAAACCACAGAATGGAAAATCCTCCCCCTCCCGGACGAAGCGTCCGTTCAAGGTACCCCGGATGGGCCGATGCATCAACTCAAAAGGTCTGCCCATCTGTTTTGCTTTGGCTCTCCCAGCCATCTCTTTTCCTTTTCTCACCCAATCTTCCTTGGTGGGCAAATAACCCAAGCCGAAGGTGTGGGGATTGTGCGGCACTTCGGCCAATGCTGCGACGCCCTTACGGCCGCTCTTTCCTAATCCCATCCCGGGGATATGTTGGAGCTTGTTCATAAGATACACTGCTTGGGCACTGACATAGATCCCTTCGTTAGCAGCCATGATGTTTTGTACAACCTGAGCCTCGGCTAGGGTAAACCCTGATATGAATACATCTTCCATGCCATGCTCGATTTCTAGAACAGGCGTGGATACCTCCGGTGGTGGGTGGATTGATGAGTTTCCAAAGACAATGGCTACTCCCTTTCCATAGGGGTACTTCACCATTTGATGCAAAGTAGATGACACCGCTTTCGCCTGATGCAGCCACGGCCGCCCCAAAAGCAAGTTAAAACTGGCGGGCACCTCCAAGACATGGAAATCTATCTCATGCTGCCCTGGCCCGACCTTCGTCTGAATCTTAACTGTTCCCATCACTTCCCGACTTGTGTTGTCATACGCCCGGATGACCTGGGCTGTTGGTACAAAGTCTGCGGTTTTCAAACCGATTGCGTACGCCGTTCTCGATGGACAGATGTTGATGGCGGACCCGGTATCAACAAGTACCACCGGTATCCATTTATCCCTACACTCCACAGAGATGTAGAGGGGCTTGTTATGGTCTGCCCCCTCGGGTGGCAATTCCTTGTCAGAAAAGGTCAGCATCGGGGTGGCTCCCCCCGGGAAGACCAATCCCACCAGCTGCTCCGGCGTGGTTTCTATTAAAAGCTTTGCTTTATCCATAGCTGATAAGACAGCCTCTCTATGCACGCGTGATGCCATGAGCAGTCCCCATATAGAGATGTCTGCTTGTATCTTTTTAAGCTGTTTGAGCACAGCCTCCTCTTCAAATTGCTTTTCTTTTTGCTTTTTGGCCTCTCTATCCTTCCCAGAAGCCTCTGGCTGATCCAAGTGTGGAGGTTTGAAATATCGCCCACTCCGTGTCATGTGATCCACCTCCCCAAGGTACCAAGTGTCATCGGGTTGGTTGTTTCCCCAATCTTCGTCCGTGTGGGCGAGGCATAAATCTTCATCCTCCCACCACATTCCGTTAGTAGCCAAAAGACACCTGTCCGGTCCTGGTACGACTGTTCTTGTGCTCACAGCGCCTTCCATCCACATACCTGCAGTATTCTCGGTTCCCGTGTACACAGCAGTTTCAGCTCCCACATGGGCCTTTGCCTTCCTGATTCTCTCAGAATCTTCAAAACTAGCTCGTTCCGACATGACTGACTGTTCAAGGATCCCCGTACCCAAAATACTCCAATCTTGAGCGAAATTCTTAACACCGGCGCTCTCCTGCGAGGTACTCCCTTCTTCGCCCTTTTCGGCCGTTGCTGATGTTCTCACCCCTGCTGGGCCCTGTTCTGACTGAAACTCTCCTATTACATCGGGTTGATCGTCCAACCACCCGGTAACCTCTACTGAATCCTCATAATCGAGCCATGCGGCTGCCGCACCTACTAGGTCTTGGTCACTGTAAAACTGGAGATCGGCAAGGTCCCCCCCCACAGCTGCTACACTATCTGCTCTTGGTCCCAGACTTTCTCCTTGAATCATACATAACTCTGCCTCTGTCGGCAATTCCACTCCAGACCTATCTTGGCTTATTGATGAAATATAGTCACACGGACTATATGCCTTTTTAGTACGACCCCCAGATTTCGTAGATTCTGGCTCAACAATCTGTTTTTCCTCTGGGATCTCCTCTCTCCCGTTCTCGACGGTTACCACTACTGGCTTGGGCTGGGTTATGGTGATGTCCATCATGCACAAATTGGTGCAATCAGGGAGGAATACCTCTGGTTTAGGCAGGTGGGTAGGTGTGATATAGATACTAGGGTCGTAGGACACGGCCCCGGTATGGATGAAATTGAGTCTTTTGGGCGGTGGAGCTTGGTTGTGGGCGGGGAGAGGGTTTGTAGTAACGTTAGGTTTCTCCGGAGGCAGAATCACCCCGTTGTCGATAAGATCTTGAATCTCATGACGCAACCGGAAGCACAGGTCGGTATCATGGCCGTGCTGTTGGTGGAATGAACAATATTTGGCTGGGTTATGGGTAGGAGGGAGTTTTTCTGGTAGGGGGCGCGGCTCCAGGGGCTTCAGATGCCCTTTTTTGATCAACACCCCCAAAGCTTTGGACAGGGGCATATAAAGAGGGGCGAAGGTTCTGGTATTTTTGGGTGGGTATCTGGCTGTTTGCGGGTTGCTTCCGGACGCACCGGAGAATGGTGAAGCTGCTGAATTTCTTGGAGGAGGGTTAGTGGTGACCATGCTCACTTCCTGAGCTCTTGCAGTCGTAACGCCACTCGGGCCTGCATTAGTGTTGCGGTTGAAAGTTCGTCTAGGCTGTTCCCTATCCTGGTCGATCAGACCCTGTTTCATCGCGTCCTCAATCTGCACCCCCATTTCGTGCAGGTCAGAAAAAGTAGGAAAGGGAAGTACTATCATCTTTTGCATTAACTTCGGCTGAAGATTGCGCACAATCATCCGAATCTGGTCCTTGTCTGTGGGCCTCAAGGTCATCATCGAGGCCTTGGCCCTCCATCTGGTTACAAACTCTGAGAAACTCTCCTTAGTTGTCGGGCAGCGGGTCGTAATCTCGATCTGTGTGTTGTAGGAGTATTGCAAGATGAAGGCCTCAGCCATTTCGTCCCAATTTCTCTTAACGTCATCTTCTAACTTGGCATACCATATAGCTGCCACACCGGACAGGGTCCGGCCGAACAGAGACAGCTTCTGAAGTCTGGTGAGGCCCATTGGCCTTAGAACGTCTGAGAACAGTCTTAGGTGCACCATGGGGTCCCCGGACCCATCAAACCGATCAATGTGAGGCATTTTGAATCTGTCGGGCAGCGTCACAGCTGTGTCGGTATAACCATCTTCAATATCGAGGATAGTCTTAGCTCCCTGAGATCTCTTGAACAGTTTTTCAAGCTTGCTCAGCTTCAGTGCGGTGGAATCAGTCTCGAACTCAGAGGGAGAGTCCAGTAGGTTGGTGGGTGTTTTTGATAACTGGGGTTGGATTTGAGGTAGGATTGGAGGTGGGGGTGGTCCTGTGGGCAGCTCTGTATCAGTCTGAACATTGGCTGTCTCCCCGACGTTGGGAACTCCTGGTGGGGAAGGAGCTTGATGCGAAACAGATGCTCCGGTTTGCTGTTCCAGTCTGGCAATGGTCTCTGCCTGTTCTCTCACAACTGTGGCCTGTTGCTTGGCGAAATCTGCCTGACGGACGGCATCCTGCTGCATTGCTTTCATGCTCTCTTGAAGGTGGCGCACCATCTCCTCCAAACTAGCCATACTATCCTGTTCTGTTTGAATTACTGGTATATATCCTCTCTCTGTTGGTGACACAGAATCCTGATCCCTACTGAACACAGGCGGGGTAGACAAAGCTCTCTGAACTGACTGCTGTACTGATGTCCTCTGCCTTACTGACCTCCGTTTAGTAACCGGGGGTAGCGAGTAGTACACTGGTTGTCCGTCTATCAGATCCTCAGATCGAAGGAGTCGACGACCTCTGATCCAGGGTGCTTGGGGAATATCTACCGGGTTAGAAGCAATGGTGCTCAACTACCCTAGTAAAAAGATAAATAAAGCGTATAAATAAACAGACAATCGGGTAGTATAACGGCGTAAAATAAATAAACACACAACACACGGTTGGGATTATAATTGTAACCAAAACCCGGGTACACTGTTTCTCAAACACTGATCTCTGTTTCTGAATCTCTGCCCCAAAATCCGAACCGGATACCCACAGATAACTGATTCTCAACAACACTGTTGTCGGTGCCCTCAGGCCTGATGCCTGGTCTTGCAAACTGACACACGTATTTCCCTGTAGAGACACACTCCAAAAGCACATAGCATGTAAAAGAGAGCCAATACACCCCTATGTTGGGGTTGGGTTTCCCTGTCCTATTTTGTCAGGAGCTAGGGTTTCACTACGCACGCAGCGGTTTCAAACAACTTAGCATCGGGTAAGCGACCTGTCTTAGTTTGGAATGGTCACTACGGATTCCGAATATGCACTAGGTCGAATGGTCGAAGAGGGTGCCCCGGTAAAACTGGGGTTTGTGTTCCCATACTGGCAGAGCCCGCAACCGGTCAGCCTTATGGTCATGCCTTGACAAGACAAGCCTCCAGCAAACCGCTCAGGAATAGCAGATGGCCAACACGGTGTCCTAGGCGCACCAATGCACATGCAATGCAAAGAAACACATAAGTGTAGTCAAAACAGGATATCACGAGTTCGAGTCAAGCTCTCTAAAGTCCCCAGCAGAGTCGCCAGAAACTGTAGACGCGCCCTTGGGCCTCTCGCTACAGTTCGGACTCGATTGTTGTCGCGGTTCTAAATCTGAACCAAAGAGTCCAAATCCGGCAAATCGTTTGAGAAAACAGATTTTTTTTGAAAAGTAGTGCCAAACATGGACTGCTTTGCCAGATTACAGAGTCGCCACCTAAATATTTTTAAAATGGGAAATTTAGGAAACCCTGACTCAGTGCCGAAGGCCACATGTCCGTCATCACCAAAGTGGTCTTGGCTCGGGAGCTTGGGTACGATCGGGGAAGGTCAGCTATGAGCACCCCCTTTCGCCCGGTCCGAAGACCGGCCTCTACTAACCGTGATATCCGTTTTTGAAAACTTTATGCGTTCTTATTCCAATTATTAGCCTAGAATTACTATGTGATGCGCACAACACAAAAGTATAGACTAGATTGCCTAATTTGGAAATAAACATTGCATATCCGTTTTATTTCGAAAAAAACGTGTTGGTTTTTATGCTACTCGCAAGTAGGCTAAAATTTGGATTTCAATGAGTTGTCCCAACTCAGGCATTCCAACCTCCACCCACAGGCATTCAAACAGTTTATAACACATAAGCATTTAGCCGCATGGTGAGCATACTGTCATGGCAAACATTCACACGCATGCGATATGCTAAAGCATAAATACTTACATCGTACTCCGCGCCAAAACAGTAAACTAGTTAGCAAACATGCATGACCTAGTTCATGTTAAGTGGCTAATGCAACACAGGAAAGATGTAATTCTAGAATAGGCTCGGCTAACCCTAAACATGGCACATGAGATGCAACAACTATCACGTATTCAATTTGGAATTGAAAGTACGATGCAGTTTGCATGATGTGCCGAGCCCGAATGCATGTAAACAAATGCATGGATGCACGCATGCATTGCATAAGGTATGCTAAAATAAACGTGCCCTAATCTACCATCAAAGCAGGTAAATAAAAGGGTTAGAAAGAAGTGGGGGTTGGAAGACATGCACACCACTCACACACACTTATTACAGATTCGCCCTCACTCGGAAGGACCAAAATAATAATATACAGTCCCAAAGAATAAATGAATAAATTAGTACAAGATTCTAATTACTAAAATTAAATCAAGTAAATAAAAGAAAAGGGGCCTCAGCCCTGCCCCGGGATGCGCGAATGATGCATGCTCGTTGCGACTTGCCCGAAAAACCTACACCGTGCCACTGCTGCTTCTGTTTCCACTGCTCTGTCTCTCCAAAATTTCCCAAAGTCCCGGAACACCTTCCTTGTGTGCTGCTGAATGCCACCGGCTGGGAGAAATTCTCACCGGCTGCTTTTGGTAACCACCGGCTGCAAAAGAAACTATCGGCCAAAAAAGAAGTGCCGGTCGGCACTCTTTACTGCCGGTCGGCACATAATTCCTGCAGGGGACAGTTTGACAGCAACAGCAGACAGCAGTGCATGGTATTGGTTTTTTTGGACATATTTATGCAAGGCCAATGCTTCCTATCATGAATGGGACTCAAGGAAACATGGCTCTTGGTTCTAGGGCTATCAATTGTGCACCTTGGTGCATGATAGCCTAAGATACCAAGGTTGCATTTCAATGTGAAAATGCATGCAACACAAACATGGGAATTAAGTCCCTATCATGTTAATATCAAGGGCCCTAATGACATGGGAATTAAGGTGTGTTTTGTCACTTGAGGTACAAACACCCACTTATTTCCCACACTTGGTTTGACACCCCAAACCAAGTAATGAAATGCAACTCATGCAAACATGCACCAATAATGCCTCATGGAAATTAGGATGCTAGCACACTAAGTACCATGCAACCAACACATTAGTCATGCAAAAATGCTAAAGTGTACAAGATGCTAGTATAATGCAAACATGAGCCAAGTATGCAATGGGATCAATATGCTACAACACCTAATGGACCAAGTAGGCAACTAGCATGTGACGAGCATATGATGATGGTCTAACCACAATGAGGCAGCCCCCAAAACAGTAGCGAAATGTGCCAAGAATGATGACCAACACTCATGTAAGCATGCAAGATATTAAGCCCAAAACCAAAGGCATCAAAGAGAGCAACTTACCACCATTATCAAGGCCACTCATGGCATGAATGAGGTCACCAAAAACAGAGCATTATCATGCAAAATGACACCCAAATCCCCTCACATGGTAGCCCCAAAATGCCCCAAACAAACAAACATGCACAATGCCTATTCCAAAGCATAGAAAAGCACACCTTTAAAGCATGAAGGAGGAACCGAATGTAAGCATGAGAGCATGGATTAGGGACTGAAATGTGACCTAAAATGATGCCAAATCATAAGATCAAGGTGGACTAAACATGCTAGGGGCTCATACAAGCAAGGCTTACAAGCCAATATGCAAGAAAACCATACCAAGCATGCCAAATGCGACAAAAACAGTGGCTCACAGCCCCTATACATGACAAGATGATGCTATTCTCTACATGAAACTAAGCTAAAACATACAAAAATCATGGCCTCCAAGCATGGCATACCTCTAAGCATAAAGGAGCATTTCAAAGCAAGTATAAGAGGCATGTTAGAGATCACAAAGTTAACCAAAAACAGAGATGTAATATGACCTGGAGACACCTAAAAATCTCTGAAATGAAGCCAAAACCAACCATGCATACATGCTATTATTTGAGCCCAAAACAAAGGTAAACAAGGGGCCAAGGGGGAGAGGGGTGTCTCTCCCCTATATGAGACTTAAAATCATCTTCCTCACCACTGAAAACCCACTGGTTTTCAGTGGTGGGGAGGCCAAGAACACCAAGTAAAGAGGGCCTTAAGCAAAGGCACCAAAAGTAGCCATATAAGGCCTAATAGGATGGACCTTTGCTCAAACCAAAAAAAGGACCTTAATGAAGGTTCAAGAACAAGTAAAAACAAGACTTTTTTTTATCTTAAACACAAACTCAAAAACACAAAGTAAAGAGGGTAGAAAGAGGTTGCAAGAATGGGGAATATAAAGTGATGTTCTTACCCTTGAAGATCCTTTGAAGAACAAGTGATGCAGCCACTCTCTAGTGCTCAAAACCAGTCCAAAACCAACACAAATAACCTTCCAAGTCTCTCAATCTCGAGCTAAGGTGTAATGGTGTGTGTAATGGTGCAAAAGTAAGGTAAATCTACACTTTCAAGCCTAAAATCACACACACAAGAGGAGAGAGATGGAGATCTATGTATCTATAGATATATGACAGAGAAATATATGTATAAGCTCTGGTTTTTGCCTCCCAAAATGCTAACCTTTTAGCCAAGAGGAAGAGCCCTCCTCTTATAGGCAAGGAATGCTTAGCCACTAAGCAAGCCAAGGGCTCATCCCTCCATACACGTGTATGGAGGGGAGCAAAACACTTTACAGCTGTGAGAAAATATCTCAAAAAGCAAGTGCACAGTGCTCGGCCGGCAAAGAGTACCAAATGGCAAAATTTAGTGCCGGTCGGCACAAAATAGTGCCGGTCGGCACAATAAAGTGCCGATGGACAAACTAGCCAGTCGGTGGCCTCCAGCCCCAGCCGGTGGTGTGTAGGGATGCCCCAAAAGGCATTCCCTACCTTCCCAAGGCAAAACACAAGCGTTTGGTGCAAAACCAAACACAAACGGTCGAGTTCGGAGGTCCTGAGGCAAGGCGCGCGCAGCCGAGAACTCCGGGAACTCCAAACGAACACAAACAGGGATAATCACCGGGTGTTCGAGCGGTGACGTCCAAGTCTTGAGGACGGTCAAAAATAGGGTGTCTACAGTTGCCCCTCTTTGACAGAACTCGGTAGTCATAACAATGACGGGAGGGAATGTCAAAGCCCAAAGACGACCCATTTTTGACAAGGCCGAAGACTTAGACAAACATGCAAGACAAGTAAGATATGCGCCCGAAGGCGGGGGCAAAATGCAACTGAAAATGCAAGAAGCCGGGCATAACTTATGATCATGCAAAGAAAGCTGTAACGAAGCACACATGCAACAGTTATAAGCTAGCATACATCAAACTACACTAAAATGCAGAAAGGATGTGAGAGAATTATAGAATTCTCGATACGTCTCACTCGGAGAATACAATACCTGTCCGGTTCGTCTGGTTGCACCAGCCTCAAATGAACCGTACATACAATATCGTGCCTGCAAAAGGAAGCAACTTAACAGGTACAATATTGTTAGCCACGTTCGTAATAGTGCAATTGAAAGTGCGTGACAACGCATGCAATGTGTATAGAAAATTGTACTTGAACACATGTAGTGAAGCAACGCACACATACGATGCAATGTGTATAAAAGATTGTAATTGAACACATGTCAGTAAAGTCATGCACGCATACATGGCAATGAATATATAAAGGAGGGAACTTGAACACATATCAGTAAAGTCATGCACGCATACATGGCAATGTGTAATAGAAACTTGAACACATATCAGTAAAGTCATGCACGCATACATGGCAATGTGTATAGGAGAACTTGAACACATATCAGTAAAGCAAAGCACGCATACAATGCAATGTGTATAGGAGAACTTGAACACATATCAGTAAAGCAAAGCACGCATACAATGCAATGTGTAATAGAAACTTGAACACATATCAGTAAAGTCATGCACGCATACATGGCAATGTGTAATAGAAACTTGAACACATATCAGTAAAGTCATGCACGCATACATGGCAATGTGTAATAGAAACTTGAACACATATCAGTAAAGTCATGCACGCATACATGGCAATGTGTAATAGAAACTTGAACACATATCAGTAAAGTCATGCACGCATACATGGCAATGTGTATAGGAGAACTTGAAATTGAATCATGGTAAAACATGATGTTGAAAGGCAATGTACTGCAACACAGTATAATTGAAACAATTTCTTTTGAAATTTACCAGACATAAAAGGATACGAGAAGGGACATCCTTCGCGCGTTCCGAGCATCGCTCACAGAAGTCACGGCTTGAAATCAACTCGAAGATCCATTACCATTCCAGAAGTGCACTTTCCCGCACTATTCTTGGATGACGAAGGTGTCAGACCGCACAGCCAAACCAGGCACGGGCGCGGGAGGTATTCTGACTACGAAGGGGAGGTTCCTGGTATTCAATCCAGCACTCTGCTACCCTGCTATTTTCTTGCTTTACTTTCCCCCTTTTTTTAGGAGTTTAAGCACATTGCACTACCTCAGGCAGGTTTTATATTCTTTTGAAATTGCGGGTTTTTACAAAAACACATGACGGAGATAAGACAGCTATTTGCTTGAAAAGATGTTGCACTTGTGTGCACCGCATCGCAAGGCATCACACGACAATGTGAATGAAATTGAAACTGTTTTCTTTTTTGAAAACAAAGCATCGCATCGTAATAACCAGGTAGTGAACCAACTTACAACTCGATGGGCAAAACAGAGACTCGACAGACTAGCCAAGTGCAAGTACAACTTGATAGACAGAGCGAAGACTTAAAGAGAGTGACATACAACTCGATAAGCAAATATGCAACAATTCGATAAACAAATACGCGCGACTCAGCGGGAATTAATCACCGGAGAGTGCTGGAAGGGGTGGAATTCCCCAATATTCAGCATGAACAGTTCAGAAAACACAGGGGAGAGCCATCGGCCCGACAGAAAGTCCACCGGCCTTGAGGAATTTCCATCGGCACAAAACTTGGTCGGTCGGCACAAAAGTATGGCCGGTCGGCACTATTACCTGCCGGTCGGCCACCAATCTTCAGCATCAGCAGAATGTTGACACGTGTCCTCCACTCAACCTTATCCTCTACAAAAGGGTCTCAGCTTCGTAGTTTTCTTCATTTCCACATTGATTTGCTCCAAATGGAAGAGTTTCTTGCCCAAAATCTTGCAACTTGGATTAACAACTTGGATGGCTCGGAAAAGCTGAATTTCCGGGCTTTCGGCATAAACGCACTATTCACTTTGCGCCGTACCCCGCTGCATCTCCCATTCCTCCATGCCGCGGCAAGGTTTTGGAACCCGGTAACACATGTCTTTAGCTTTAGTGGGCAAGAGGTGTGTCCCACTTTTGAAGATTTCCAAGCTCTAATGGAATCTGAACGCAACGAGGAGATCCTGCCCCAATTTCGCTTTGGCCGTGCTCAAGCCTTAGGACAAATGTGCGGGTTTTCAATACCCGATGCTCGTTCTCTGATTTGTGATGGGACACTAGATGTTCCGAGCTTGGTTTGTCGTTTTTCTGAGACCGGTGATCGTGGCGACCATCGCTGGCAAGGTTTTCGGCGACACGCCCTTTGTCTATGCCTACTTTCTCATTTTCTGTTCGTCTCCGGGTCCGGAGGGTCTAGTGTCCAGTTGATTGAAGTTGCCCAAGGCTTGAAGGAAGGCAAAAGCTGCATCGCCATGGTCCTGGCTGAGACACTGTTGGGCTTAGACGCCTTTTATCGTCGAGAGACGATCAGATTAGCAGGGAGTCCACTATTACTGCAGGTAATATTTCCCACCCAATCTCATATTTATGTTTACTCACATCACTCGGCCCTCAGGCTCGGTTTTTCTCACAAAAAACCCTTTTCTTACTTTTTCTCTCATCGTACATCTCTCTATTCTTTATTCTCTCATTTTTTATCCCTCCCCAGGTGTGGTTAATGGATAAACTGAAGGTTGTGGACTCTTGCCCGACATATTCAGCTCGCGGCTACTTCTTCAGGCAACGCCTGGTTGACGCCCTTGATAAGGGTTGGTGGTTTGAATGGATGTGCAGTTTGTCCGCAGACCGCATTGCTTGGCGGTGCCCTTGGCTCAATCTTCCAATGATGAGTTACAGCATGACCCGTCAACCCGGGATCCAATTGATTGGCTTGACTCACTGTATCTTCTACTTCCCGTTCCGCATCCTGCGCCAGTTCGGTCATAATCAGACTTGTCCGCCGGATGGGATAGAGTACCCGGCTACATTCCCAATTCGAGGCGCACAGCTGGCCCGGTATGTCACAGCATGGAGGACGAGAGAACTCCTGGCCCCTGCTCCCACTTTCAGTTGTACTTTGTCTGATGAGTGCTGGGATTGGCTTAACGAAGAGGCACAGGAAGGGCCCACTTTGGCATCAGAGGCCTCTACTAGCTCTGGGAGGGGGCGCAGGGACTTTTGACTTGACCATGCCCTGAGTTTATTGCTTTATTAGTACTTTCAAGTTTTCTTTATGAATGTAATAAAAAGCAACTTCAATTGTATGCAAGAGCAAGAGAACTCTATTTGAAATCAATAAAATTGAAGGTTGTGGTACTGAAAATTCTCTGTTTTGGTCCAGAAATGGTCTTAGTTGTAAAAAGATTCATTTGAATGAAGTCATCTTCATTAAAACTTCTCAAAGCCATTTTCGATATGGATCGGAACTGGACACGCCTGAAATTTGTCACTGAGATGCACAACCCCAGATTCCTGCAATTGGAAAATTGCCCCTAGTTTGAATGGTACCGCGGCACTGTACGGCAACGGAAAGTTGCCCCTAGTCTGAATAGCACTGTACCGGAGATTGTGATGAATACTGATGGACAAAGATGACCAAGATGATCAAACGGACAAAGCTGATCGGGGAAAATGTTTATGGCTGAACTTCAAGATGAAGCTGCCTACGTATCCCAAGGATGGGAATCAAGCCTTACGTAGTTCAGGCTTGGGTTCACTCGAGTATTTTCACTCTCCTTTTGCGCTCTAACTTTTGCCAAGGCCGCCCTTTGCGGGTTTTCAACCTTGCGAGCTCAGTTTTTATATTTTCTAATTTTCTGTGCTCTGAATTTTGCCTAGGTCGCCCTTTCGGGTTTTCGGCCTAGCGAGCCTCTCAGGGATAATATTTCTTCAACTTGTCCATGTTGATCGGTTGGGAGAACTCTAGGCCATCTAGATCCATCAGAACCACAGCTCCACCTGACCAGATAGACTTGATGATATAGGGACCGGTCCAATTGGGTCTGAACTTGCCCCTTGGGTCATGAATGGGAGCTCGGTTGTCTTTGAGCACCAAATCCCCTTCCTTCAAATTCCTAGACTTAACCTTCTTGTTAAAAGCCCGGGCGATTCTGCGTTGATAACCTTGGACGTGGTACAGTGCCTTCAGCCTTCTTTCATCGAAGAGCATGAGTTCCTCGAATCTGCTCTGCTGCCAATCTGCCTCAGCTATCTGACACTCAGCCAGCACTCGTAAAGATGGAACCTCAATCTCTATAGGTAGAACGGCCTCCATCCCATATACCAAGGAATACGGAGTCGCCCCGGTAGAAGTTCTGATTGAAGTCCGGTAGCCCCACAGAGCAAACGGCAACTTATCCGGCCAGTCCCGATAGGTCTCCACCATTTTCTGCAGTATGTGTTTGATGTTTTTGTTGGCGGCCTCAACTGCTCCATTGGTCTGCGGCCAATATGTGGACGATTTATGGAAAGCTACATTATACTTCTCCAACAAATCAATCACCTCCTTCTTGAAGTGAGAACCGTTGTCTGAAATGATCTCATTCGGGACTCCATAACGGCAGATAATGTTGTTTCTGATAAACTTTGCGACATGCGAAGCCTTCAACACGGCATAAGATTGGGCCTCGACCCATTTAGTAAAGTAATCTATTGCTACTAAGATAAACTCATGCCCATTCGACCCTTTCGGAGTAACAGCTCCGATCACATCAATCCCCCAAACTGAAAATGGCCATGGCGACGTCATATTATACAGCTTCGATGGCGGGACGTTCATGCGATTTGCGTGAACCTGGCATTTGTGGCATCGCCGAACAAAACTAATACAATCTTCTTCCATGGCAGACCAGTAGTAGCCTTGTCTGAGGATTTTTCGTGCCAGCATTACCCCATTCATATGTGCCCCACATTCTCCTCCATGGATGGCCTCCATCAGGCGCTTCGACTCCTCGTCTTCCACACACAGCTTGTGCATTCCCAGATGACCTCTCTTGTACAATTTACCCCCGCAGATAATAAACTGACCAGCCATTCTTCTAATTGCCCTTTTATCTTTGGCATTTGCCCCCGGTGGATACGTCTCTTTCTCCAAGAAGTTCCATATGTCGTAATACCAAGGGTTGTTATCCTGTACCTCATCTATGGCAGAGATTGACTCATATGCTGGCGTAAACTTTTGATCAATGATTACTGGACGCATCCGGACTCCGGACGGGATGTCTATCATGGAAGATAGAGTTGCTAGCGAATCTGCAAACCTGTTGTTCTCTCTTACTAGGTGAGTGAAATTTAGCTTTTCAAACCGAGGAATTAGCAAATCCAAGGTCTGGTGGTAAACTATCATCTTTTCCTCTTTTACTTTCCAATCTCCTTTAGCTTGAGACACAACTAGGTTTGAATCCCCAATAACGTCCAATCGTCTTGCCCCTAGTTCTAGGGCAGCTTCTAGACCGGCAATACATGCCTCATACTCTGCCTCATTGTTCGAGACTTTGAACCGGAGCTTGAATGCTAAAGGGATACGGGAATCGTCAGGTGCTATTAGCAACACTCCTATCCCATACCCGTATTGGTTTGATGCTCCGTCAAAGTACATCGTCCAAGTTTCATCTTCGATGTGCAAAATGGCTTCATCTGGGAACAGGTACTCAACCGCTTCATCCCCTTCAACCGGGTGGTCGGCAAGGAACTCCGCTACCGCTCTCCCTTTTACTGACTTGCGCGTGACATACTTGAGATCGAATTCGGAAAGCAAAAGCAGCCAACGAGCTAGCCTACCCGTAAGTGCTGGTTTCTCGAAAAGATATTTGATGGGATCAAGTCGTGAAACCAACATTACAGAGTGAGCTAACAGGTAGTGCCGCAGCTTCCTAGTAGCCCATACCAAGGCTAAACAAGCCTTCTCCAGCGGAGTGTAGCGGGTCTCGTAATCCAGCATCTTCTTGCTCAGATAGTAGATGGCCCTTTCCACTTTATCTTCCGACTCTTGTGCGAGCATACAGCCCATTGTAGTCTCAGTTACTGACAGATACAATATCAACGGTTTCCCCGGCTTTGGTGGTGACAACACGGGCGGATTCTGTAGATACTCTTTAATCTGTTCAAACGCAGCTTGGCATCGGCCGTCCCAATGGAACTTCGTTCCTTTCTTCAGGAGACCAAAAAGTGGTTCACAAGTTAAGGTTAGTTTAGAGATAAACCGTCTTATGAATTGCACTTTACCTAGAAAGCCTCGCACCTCCTTTTCAGTCATTGGTGGGGGCATTTCTAGGATGGCCTTGATTTTGGAAGGGTCGACTTCGATGCCCCTTTGTGTAATCAGAAATCCAAGCATTTTTCCCGCTGTAACACCGAATGTACACTTCTGAGGATTCAGCCGCAGCCGAAATTCTCTGATCCTTTGGAAAAACTTTTGCAAGGCAGTGTAGTGGCCCTCTCTTTCTTTGGACTTGACAATCATGTCGTCCACATACACCTCGACCTCTTTATGGATCATATCATGTAATATTGTGGTTGCAGCCCGTTGATATGTAGCCCCAGCATTCTTCAACCCAAACGGCATTACCCTATAACAATATGTACCCCACGGGGTGGTAAAAGCAGTCTTCTCCCGGTCTTCGGGTGCCATTACTATCTGATTATAGCTTGAAAAGCCATCCATGAACGAAAGCAAAGCATGCCCCGCTGTGAAATCTACCAACTCGTCAATATGTGGCAAGGGAAAGTCATCCTTCGGACTGGCTCTGTTCAAATCCCTGAAATCCACACATACCCGGATTCTGCCATCCTTCTTCGGTACCGGAACAATGTTGGCCAGCCAGGTCGGGTATTCGGATACCAGCAGGAAGCCTGCGTCAATTTGCTTGGTGACCTCTTCCTTGATTTTAATGGCCCAGTCAGGGCGAATCCTTCTGAGCTTCTGTTTGACAGGTCGGGCCTCGGGGTCAAGAGGGATCCGGTGCTGTACAATCTCAGGATCGATTCCAGGCATGTCTTCGTAGGACCACGCGAAAACATCTTTGAAATCTTTTAATAAAGCGACTAAGCGCTCGCGTTCCTCCGAAGACAACGTGGACCCGATCTGGACCAGCCGCGGGTCCTTCTCAGTACCAACGTTCACGGCAGTGATTTCATCCATTAAGGGTTTAACAAACCTCTCCTGCTCTTGTTCAATTAGTCGTTGCAAAACCGGAGGAATTTCGTCCTCGTCGTTTTCATCAAAATTTTGAAAGTCCTGATTTAAGCAATAAACCAAAGGCACAGAAAAGTACTCGGAAACCACAGTCACCTCATTCTCATTATATTCTTCCAAACCATCCAATTCTTCTGTTACAACAGACTCAAAAGAGAAAGAAAAAGACGACCTGGACAGGACTGTGGCATCCGGGTTATCACCCCCAGGAATACCGGACTCAGACTCAGACGAGCTGGAACCTGATTCCGACTCACAAGACTCGGTGGAATCAGACTCCGGCTCACTACCTGACCCGGTGCTGCTCAAAAATCCTTCCTGATACTGCCAAACAAGAGAGGGTGCGATGGATGCATCCAAAATAGTTGCTGGTTGGCCCGCAGCCATTTCATCTCCGGTCATGGACACCGAAGAGTCGTCCCCCAAGCACACCTGGTTGATCAAAGGATCTGAAAGTAGATAGGCCAGTGCTACCCCCATTTCAAATTCCGTGTCCGCAGACTCCAATTCCTTGCTATGTTCAGCCTCAACTGTCGAGTCTGTCTGCTCTTCAGCAACATCACCCCCAGATAACTGCAAGTTGAAGAAAATTTCAAATCCCGGCATACGTTTCTTCTCTGCATTGAGCCATGGCTCAGGAAAACCACAGAATGGAAAATCCTCCCCCTCCCGGACGAAGCGTCCGTTCAAGGTACCCCGGATGGGCCGATGCATCAACTCAAAAGGTCTGCCCATCTGTTTTGCTTTGGCTCTCCCAGCCATCTCTTTTCCTTTTCTCACCCAATCTTCCTTGGTGGGCAAATAACCCAAGCCGAAGGTGTGGGGATTGTGCGGCACTTCGGCCAATGCTGCGACGCCCTTACGGCCGCTCTTTCCTAATCCCATCCCGGGGATATGTTGGAGCTTGTTCATAAGATACACTGCTTGGGCACTGACATAGATCCCTTCGTTAGCAGCCATGATGTTTTGTACAACCTGAGCCTCGGCTAGGGTAAACCCTGATATGAATACATCTTCCATGCCATGCTCGATTTCTAGAACAGGCGTGGATACCTCCGGTGGTGGGTGGATTGATGAGTTTCCAAAGACAATGGCTACTCCCTTTCCATAGGGGTACTTCACCATTTGATGCAAAGTAGATGACACCGCTTTCGCCTGATGCAGCCACGGCCGCCCCAAAAGCAAGTTAAAACTGGCGGGCACCTCCAAGACATGGAAATCTATCTCATGCTGCCCTGGCCCGACCTTCGTCTGAATCTTAACTGTTCCCATCACTTCCCGACTTGTGTTGTCATACGCCCGGATGACCTGGGCTGTTGGTACAAAGTCTGCGGTTTTCAAACCGATTGCGTACGCCGTTCTCGATGGACAGACGTTGATGGCGGACCCGGTATCAACAAGTACCACCGGTATCCATTTATCCCTACACTCCACAGAGATGTAGAGGGGCTTGTTATGGTCTGCCCCCTCGGGTGGCAATTCCTTGTCAGAAAAGGTCAGCATCGGGGTGGCTCCCCCCGGGAAGACCAATCCCACCAGCTGCTCCGGCGTGGTTTCTATTAAAAGCTTTGCTTTATCCATAGCTGATAAGACAGCCTCTCTATGCACGCGTGATGCCATGAGCAGTCCCCATATAGAGATGTCTGCTTGTATCTTTTTAAGCTGTTTGAGCACAGCCTCCTCTTCAAATTGCTTTTCTTTTTGCTTTTCGGCCTCTCTATCCTTCCCAGAAGCCTCTGGCTGATCCAAGTGTGGAGGTTTGAAATATCGCCCACTCCGTGTCATGTGATCCACCTCCCCAAGGTACCAAGTGTCATCGGGTTGGTTGTTTCCCCAATCTTCGTCCGTGTGGGCGAGGCATAAATCTTCATCCTCCCACCACATTCCGTTAGTAGCCAAAAGACACCTGTCCGGTCCTGGTACGACTGTTCTTGTGCTCACAGCGCCTTCCATCCACATACCTGCAGTATTCTCGGTTCCCGTGTACACAGCAGTTTCAGCTCCCACATGGGCCTTTGCCTTCCTGATTCTCTCAGAATCTTCAAAACTAGCTCGTTCCGACATGACTGACTGTTCAAGGATCCCCGTACCCAAAATACTCCAATCTTGAGCGAAATTCTTAACACCGGCGCTCTCCTGCGAGGTACTCCCTTCTTCGCCCTTTTCGGCCGTTGCTGATGTTCTCACCCCTGCTGGGCCCTGTTCTGACTGAAACTCTCCTATTACATCGGGTTGATCGTCCAACCACCCGGTAACCTCTACTGAATCCTCATAATCGAGCCATGCGGCTGCCGCACCTACTAGGTCTTGGTCACTGTAAAACTGGAGATCGGCAAGGTCCTCCCCCACAGCTGCTACACTATCTGCTCTTGGTCCCAGACTTTCTCCTTGAATCATACATAACTCTGCCTCTGTCGGCAATTCCACTCCAGACCTATCTTGGCTTATTGATGAAATATAGTCACACGGACTATATGCCTTTTTAGTACGACCCCCAGATTTCGTAGATTCTGGCTCAACAATCTGTTTTTCCTCTGGGATCTCCTCTCTCCCGTTCTCGACGGTTACCACTAACTGGCTTGGGCTGGGTTATGGTGATGTCCATCATGCACAAATTGGTGCAATCAGGGAGGAATACCTCTGGTTTAGGCAGGTGGGTAGGTGTGATATAGATACTAGGGTCGTAGGACACGGCCCCGGTATGGATGAAATTGAGTCTTTTGGGCGGTGGAGCTTGGTTGTGGGCGGGGAGAGGGTTTGTAGTAACGTTAGGTTTCTCCGGAGGCAGAATCACCCCGTTGTCGATAAGATCTTGAATCTCATGACGCAACCGGAAGCACAGGTCGGTATCATGGCCGTGCTGTTGGTGGAATGAACAATATTTGGCTGGGTTATGGGTAGGAGGGAGTTTTTCTGGTAGGGGGCGCGGCTCCAGGGGCTTCAGATGCCCTTTTTTGATCAACACCCCCAAAGCTTTGGACAGGGGCATATAAAGAGGGGCGAAGGTTCTGGTATTTTTGGGTGGGTATCTGGCTGTTTGCGGGTTGCTTCCGGACGCACCGGAGAATGGTGAAGCTGCTGAATTTCTTGGAGGAGGGTTAGTGGTGACCATGCTCACTTCCTGAGCTCTTGCAGTCGTAACGCCACTCGGGCCTGCATTAGTGTTGCGGTTGAAAGTTCGTCTAGGCTGTTCCCTATCCTGGTCGATCAGACCCTGTTTCATCGCGTCCTCAATCTGCACCCCCATTTCGTGCAGGTCAGAAAAAGTAGGAAAGGGAAGTACTATCATCTTTTGCATTAACTTCGGCTGAAGATTGCGCACAATCATCCGAATCTGGTCCTTGTCTGTGGGCCTCAAGGTCATCATCGAGGCCTTGGCCCTCCATCTGGTTACAAACTCTGAGAAACTCTCCTTAGTTGTCGGGCAGCGGGTCGTAATCTCGATCTGTGTGTTGTAGGAGTATTGCAAGATGAAGGCCTCAGCCATTTCGTCCCAATTTCTCTTAACGTCATCTTCTAACTTGGCATACCATATAGCTGCCACACCGGACAGGGTCCGGCCGAACAGAGACAGCTTCTGAAGTCTGGTGAGGCCCATTGGCCTTAGAACGTCTGAGAACAGTCTTAGGTGCACCATGGGGTCCCCGGACCCATCAAACCGATCAATGTGAGGCATTTTGAATCTGTCGGGCAGCGTCACAGCTGTGTCGGTATAACCATCTTCAATATCGAGGATAGTCTTAGCTCCCTGAGATCTCTTGAACAGTTTTTCAAGCTTGCTCAGCTTCAGTGCGGTGGAATCAGTCTCGAACTCAGAGGGAGAGTCCAGTAGGTTGGTGGGTGTTTTTGATAACTGGGGTTGGATTTGAGGTAGGATTGGAGGTGGGGGTGGTCCTGTGGGCAGCTCTGTATCAGTCTGAACATTGGCTGTCTCCCCGACGTTGGGAACTCCTGGTGGGGAAGGAGCTTGATGCGAAACAGATGCTCCGGTTTGCTGTTCCAGTCTGGCAATGGTCTCTGCCTGTTCTCTCACAACTGTGGCCTGTTGCTTGGCGAAATCTGCCTGACGGACGGCATCCTGCTGCATTGCTTTCATGCTCTCTTGAAGGTGGCGCACCATCTCCTCCAAACTAGCCATACTATCCTGTTCTGTTTGAATTACTGGTATATATCCTCTCTCTGTTGGTGACACAGAATCCTGATCCCTACTGAACACAGGCGGGGTAGACAAAGCTCTCTGAACTGACTGCTGTACTGATGTCCTCTGCCTTACTGACCTCCGTTTAGTAACCGGGGTAGCGAGTAGTACACTGGTTGTCCGTCTATCAGATCCTCAGATCGAAGGAGTCGACGACCTCTGATCCAGGGTGCTTGGGGAATATCTACCGGGTTAGAAGCAATGGTGCTCAACTACCCTAGTAAAAAGATAAATAAAGCGTATAAATAAACAGACAATCGGGTAGTATAACGGCGTAAAATAAATAAACACACAACACACGGTTGGGATTATAATTGTAACCAAAACCCGGGTACACTGTTTCTCAAACACTGATCTCTGTTTCTGAATCTCTGCCCCAAAATCCGAACCGGATACCCACAGATAACTGATTCTCAACAACACTGTTGTCGGTGCCCTCAGGCCTGATGCCTGGTCTTGCAAACTGACACACGTATTTCCCTGTAGAGACACACTCCAAAAGCACATAGCATGTAAAAGAGAGCCAATACACCCCTATGTTGGGGTTGGGTTTCCCTGTCCTATTTTGTCAGGAGCTAGGGTTTCACTACGCACGCAGCGGTTTCAAACAACTTAGCATCGGGTAAGCGACCTGTCTTAGTTTGGAATGGTCACTACGGATTCCGAATATGCACTAGGTCGAATGGTCGAAGAGGGTGCCTCGGTAAAACTGGGGTTTGTGTTCCCATACTGGCAGAGCCCGCAACCGGTCAGCCTTATGGTCATGCCTTGACAAGACAAGCCTCCAGCAAACCGCTCAGGAATAGCAGATGGCCAACACGGTGTCCTAGGCGCACCAATGCACATGCAATGCAAAGAAACACATAAGTGTAGTCAAAACAGGATATCACGAGTTCGAGTCAAGCTCTCTAAAGTCCCCAGCAGAGTCGCCAGAAACTGTAGACGAGCCCTTGGGCCTCTCGCTACAGTTCGGACTCGATTGTTGTCGCGGTTCTAAATCTGAACCAAAGAGTCCAAATCCGGCAAATCGTTTGAGAAAACAGATTTTTTTTGAAAAGTAGTGCCAAACATGGACTGCTTTGCCAGATTACAGAGTCGCCACCTAAATATTTTTAAAATGGAAAATTTAGGAAACCCTGACTCAGTGCCGAAGGCCACATGTCCGTCATCACCAAAGTGGTCTTGGCTCGGGAGCTTGGGTACGATCGGGGAAGGTCAGCTATGAGCACCCCCTTTCGCCCGGTCCGAAGACCGGCCTCTACTAACCGTGATATCCGTTTTTGAAAACTTTATGCGTTCTTATTCCAATTATTAGCCTAGAATTACTATGTGATGCGCACAACACAAAAGTATAGACTAGATTGCCTAATTTGGAAATAAACATTGCATATCCGTTTTATTTCGAAAAAAACGTGTTGGTTTTTATGCTACTCGCAAGTAGGCTAAAATTTGGATTTCAATGAGTTGTCCCAACTCAGGCATTCCAACCTCCACCCACAGGCATTCAAACAGTTTATAACACATAAGCATTTAGCCGCATGGTGAGCATACTGTCATGGCAAACATTCACACGCATGCGATATGCTAAAGCATAAATACTTACATCGTACTCCGCGCCAAAACAGTAAACTAGTTAGCAAACATGCATGACCTAGTTCATGTTAAGTGGCTAATGCAACACAGGAAAGATGTAATTCTAGAATAGGCTCGGCTAACCCTAAACATGGCACATGAGATGCAACAACTATCACGTATTCAATTTGGAATTGAAAGTACGATGCAGTTTGCATGATGTGCCGAGCCCGAATGCATGTAAAACAAATGCATGGATGCACGCATGCATTGCATAAGGTATGCTAAAATAAACGTGCCCTAATCTACCATCAAAGCAGGTAAATAAAAGGGTTAGAAAGAAGTGGGGGTTGGAAGACATGCACACCACTCACACACACTTATTACAGATTCGCCCTCACTCGGAAGGACCAAAATAATAATATACAGTCCCAAAGAATAAATGAATAAATTAGTACAAGATTCTAATTACTAAAATTAAATCAAGTAAATAAAAGAAAAGGGGCCTCAGCCCTGCCCCGGGATGCGCGAATGATGCATGCTCGTTGCGACTTGCCCGAAAAACCTACACCGTGCCACTGCTGCTTCTGTTTCCACTGCTCTGTCTCTCCAAAATTTCCCAAAGTCCCGGAACACCTTCCTTGTGTGCTGCTGAATGCCACCGGCTGGGAGAAATTCTCACCGGCTGCTTTTGGTAACCACCGGCTGCAAAAGAAACTATCGGCCAAAAAAGAAGTGCCGGTCGGCACTCTTTACTGCCGGTCGGCACATAATTCCTGCAGGGGACAGTTTGACAGCAACAGCAGACAGCAGTGCATGGTATTGGTTTTTTTGGACATATTTATGCAAGGCCAATGCTTCCTATCATGAATGGGACTCAAGGAAACATGGCTCTTGGTTCTAGGGCTATCAATTGTGCACCTTGGTGCATGATAGCCTAAGATACCAAGGTTGCATTTCAATGTGAAAATGCATGCAACACAAACATGGGAATTAAGTCCCTATCATGTTAATATCAAGGGCCCTAATGACATGGGAATTAAGGTGTGTTTTGTCACTTGAGGTACAAACACCCACTTATTTCCCACACTTGGTTTGACACCCCAAACCAAGTAATGAAATGCAACTCATGCAAACATGCACCAATAATGCCTCATGGAAATTAGGATGCTAGCACACTAAGTACCATGCAACCAACACATTAGTCATGCAAAAATGCTAAAGTGTACAAGATGCTAGTATAATGCAAACATGAGCCAAGTATGCAATGGGATCAATATGCTACAACACCTAATGGACCAAGTAGGCAACTAGCATGTGACGAGCATATGATGATGGTCTAACCACAATGAGGCAGCCCCCCAAAACAGTAGCGAAATGTGCCAAGAATGATGACCAACACTCATGTAAGCATGCAAGATATTAAGCCCAAAACCAAAGGCATCAAAGAGAGCAACTTACCACCATTATCAAGGCCACTCATGGCATGAATGAGGTCACCAAAAACAGAGCATTATCATGCAAAATGACACCCAAATCCCCTCACATGGTAGCCCCAAAATGCCCCAAACAAACAAACATGCACAATGCCTATTCCTAAGCATAGAAAAGCACACCTTTAAAGCATGAAGGAGGAACCGAATGTAAGCATGAGAGCATGGATTAGGGACTGAAATGTGACCTAAAATGATGCCAAATCATAAGATCAAGGTGGACTAAACATGCTAGGGGCTCATACAAGCAAGGCTTACAAGCCAATATGCAAGAAAACCATACCAAGCATGCCAAATGCGACAAAAACAGTGGCTCACAGCCCCTATACATGACAAGATGATGCTATTCTCTACATGAAACTAAGCTAAAACATACAAAAATCATGGCCTCCAAGCATGGCATACCTCTAAGCATAAAGGAGCATTTCAAAGCAAGTATAAGAGGCATGTTAGAGATCACAAAATTAACCAAAAACAGAGATGTAATATGACCTGGAGACACCTAAAAATCTCTGAAATGAAGCCAAAACCAACCATGCATACATGCTATTATTTGAGCCCAAAACAAAGGTAAACAAGGGGCCAAGGGGGAGAGGGGTGTCTCTCCCCTATATGAGACTTAAAATCATCTTCCTCACCACTGAAAACCCACTGGTTTTCAGTGGTGGGGAGGCCAAGAACACCAAGTAAAGAGGGCCTTAAGCAAAGGCACCAAAAGTAGCCATATAAGGCCTAATAGGATGGACCTTTGCTCAAACCAAAAAAAGGACCTTAATGAAGGTTCAAGAACAAGTAAAAACAAGACTTTTTTATCTTAAACACAAACTCAAAAACACAAAGTAAAGAGGGTAGAAAGAGGTTGCAAGAATGGGGAATATAAAGTGATGTTCTTACCCTTGAAGATCCTTTGAAGAACAAGTGATGCAGCCACTCTCTAGTGCTCAAAACCAGTCCAAAACCAACACAAATAACCTTCCAAGTCTCTCAATCTCGAGCTAAGGTGTAATGGTGTGTGTAATGGTGCAAAAGTAAGGTAAATCTACACTTTCAAGCCTAAAATCACACACACAAGAGGAGAGAGATGGAGATCTATGTATCTATAGATATATGACAGAGAAATATATGTATAAGCTCTGGTTTTTGCCTCCCAAAATGCTAACCTTTTAGCCAAGAGGAAGAGCCCTCCTCTTATAGGCAAGGAATGCTTAGCCACTAAGCAAGCCAAGGGCTCATCCCTCCATACACGTGTATGGAGGGGAGCAAAACACTTTACAGCTGTGAGAAAATATCTCAAAAAGCAAGTGCACAGTGCTCGGCCGGCAAAGAGTACCAAATGGCAAAATTTAGTGCCGGTCGGCACAAAATAGTGCCGGTCGGCACAATAAAGTGCCGATGGACAAACTAGCCAGTCGGTGGCCTCCAGCCCCAGCCGGTGGTGTGTAGGGATGCCCCAAAAGGCATTCCCTGCCTTCCCAAGGCAAAACACAAGCGTTTGGTGCAAAACCAAACACAAACGGTCGAGTTCGGAGGTCCTGAGGCAAGGCGCGCGCAGCCGAGAACTCCGGGAACTCCAAACGAACACAAACAGGGATAATCACCGGGTGTTCGAGCGGTGACGTCCAAGTCTTGAGGACGGTCAAAAATAGGGTGTCTACAGGGTGGACTAGGTATAGATCCAGCCCCAGCCTTTTGATAAAGCACTACACTTACATACAAGAAAATCAACAATAGAAGACTAGAATGATTAGCAGCCAATCTTTGCTTTTATCTAACAAATGAGAAAATTCAATCTTTTATAGAACATGTTAAAGAAAATATTCATACCAGGTCACTTGTGACACTCAGCACACAATTTTTTTGTATAAAAAATGGTCATAGGATATTCACATGACATTGGCCAAGGGCTAGTTACAAAGCATGTTGATCGATGGTTTTGATACAAGTCTAACATACAAAACATTCCCAACAATATTAAAACTAGAAAATTAGTCCCTTTTCTACATACAAAGATGAGCACTAAAGCCCCCCTTTCACGGCAGGAGTATCTGTATGTGTGTGTGAATGAGAGAGAGAGAGAGAGAGAGAGAGAGAGAGAGAGAGAGAGAGATTTTGGCATTAAAATTTATTAGAGTTTGCTAATGAAAAAAGCCAATAAAGCTTGGTAGTATCAAAAGTGCTGTTGAACATTTAGAAAAAGAAAATTGTGAAAATCTTATCGTGCTAGAAAATAACAGACAAACATTTTATAGTTTACGTATCATTGACATCACTGATCATTAGATACATTATAGACATGTTGAGATGCAACATACAATTTGAAACTAGGTCAACCCTAAGGAACATGTCGTAAGTTTAGTATTTAACAAGAGAGCCTAAAGATTGTGTCACAAGGTTACCATCAGTACTGAACAAGCTACACCAAGCATGTTTTGTCATCTGCCACACAAAGCGAATCATTAGGCAACTTGAACTTTAAAAAAGGATAACATTATTTTTGAAGCAGTAATGATCCTCAACACAAGTATTGAAAAGTCTTCATTATATATAGAAGCACGAACAAAATTCAAACACAAAATAACCACTGCTTATCACTCTCTCAAGTAATGAAAAATGGCATTTGTTTGTAAGACAAGCCATTTGAAGTAGTTTGATATCTATTCACTCTTTTCTTTCAATTAATTGGTCAATTTGTTATGATCATCATAGAAGAATCATGAAAGTTTGGTCAATCAATAATTGGTAAGCCCTTGACCTATGGGAACCGACCTACACTAGCCAATGAAAAAACCTCAAAACATATAAACAACGATAAATCATTTTAAGCAAAAATATACACACACATATATATATATATATTACATTGTAAGTTGTACTTCCAAGTTCGTTCCCTTGATAATTTGTTAAATCTGATTATTCTAATTCTTCAAATTTGAGTCGGTCAAATGTCGAAGTTTAAGGTTCACACCTAATTAAGTGAATGTTTCTAATTTAAAATCTATATTATGATGAAGCTTTAAAAACATTATTCAACATTACTAATGTTTGCATTGACATATTCCATAGCATATCATAGGACTACTTCTGACAACAGTTTGATCACCCAAAACCCCCGCAATAGAAGCGGGGGAAAAGACCCCAACAGACAAGTACTCTCTGCTGAAACAATTAGACAGCTTAGGTGAACTAGTCCACCTATCTAGCAGAGCAGCAGAGTACACCAGGTCTTCGTTAAATCATCAATTTGTCAATCCTGTTACATAGTAATAACTTTGTTTTCCATCATTCTTCTGTGTACAGAAACAAAGTCACAAACAAATAAGTTCGTCATAGTAAATCCCTAACCAAATACAGAGTTGTGTCTACGTGCCCAGATGTTAGAAATTATCATGTCCAAAATCCTAGCCTGTTTCCCAAAATCACACATAACAACCATGCCTAATGATGATTGCCAAACACAAGTTCATTCATCATATATTCCAACTTGTCAAAGCCAACAAAATATCTAATAGAAGAAAGAATGCACCAGAAATACAAGAATATTGTCGACACCAAACCAGGATAGAAAATGGGAAGACATGTTGGAAAGCACAACTCACCAGGTTTTCCTCCATTTAGAACTGCACTTTCAACTGGTTCTAAACCATATAGCTGTATATGAATAAAGAAGGGCACCAGCAGCAACACAGGAAAAAGAACACAGATTAACGAGAGAGAGAGAGAGAGAGAGAGAGAGAGAGGGGAGTTCATTAAACTCTACTTTTCCAATGAACTTTACTTTTCCAATAAAATCAGAGAATGAAAAAGATCTAACCTTAATCTCAGGGTTTTGCTCTTTAAGGTACCTCCAAACACCTGTAATTGTACCACCTGTGCCTATCTCAGAAACAAAGGCAACAACTTTCCCACCCGAGCCTTTCCAAATCTCTGGTCCAGTGGTCTTTGAAGATTTTAGAGAAGAGAAAGAGTTAGGGAATGAGTGAGACCTCATCCCCTTTTATATTGATAATAATGCATAATTACAAAGTGCTATCAGCGATAAATTATGGGTCAGCCCATTACATCAATCAAGGGAAAATATAATCAAATAAAAATAAAATATATGCAATATTATTTCCTAGTCTAACACTCCCCCTTTAAGCTGGTGCAAAGATATCTCTCATACTTAGCTTGGTGAGAATGTCTTGAAATGGTTTATTCCCTATTCCTTTGGTAAGAACATCCGCCAGTTGATCACCAGTCTTCACAAATGGAGTGCATATGATGCCACTAGTGAATTTTTTCTTGATGAAATGCCTATCAATCTCCACATGCTTGGTTCTGTCATGCTGAACCGGATTATGAGCTATGTTGATAGCCGCCTTGTTGTCACAGTACAGCCTCATAGAATCAGTTTGATGAATCCCCAAGTCTCTCAACAATAGTCTAATCCACAACAACTCGCATACACCCTGAGCCATAGCCCTAAAATTTGCCTCGACACTGGATCTAGCAACCACATTTTGTTTCTTACTACACCAAGTGACCAGGTTACCTTCAACAAATGTGCAATACCCAAAAGTTGATTGTCTTTCAGTGACTGATTCAGCCCAATCCGCATCAATAAAAGCCTCCACACTAAGATGACCATGTTTTGAGAAATAGAGACCCTTTCCAGGAGAAGATTTCAGGTATCTCAAAATCCTCATAATTGCCTCTAAGTGAGTAGTTTTAGGAGCATGTATAAACTGGCTAACCATACTTACTGCAACAGCAATGTCGGGGCACGAGTGGGATAAGTATATAAGCTTCCCTACTAATCTTTGGTATCTCCCCCTGTCCACTGGCTCCCCCCCTTGATCCTCACATAGCTTCTAACCCGATTCTAGAGGTGTGTCACATGATCTACTTCCAAGCGTCCCAATCTCCTATAGCAAGTCAAGTACATACTTCCTCTGGCATATGAAGATACCATCCTTGAACCTAGCTACTTCAATACCTAGAAATTACTTCAAAGTGCTCAAGTCCTTGATTTCAAACTCCTTGGTGAGGTACTCCTTCAACCGAGGGATTTCTTCAACATCATCCCCTATCAGAACAATATCATCAACATAAACAATTAAGGTTATAGTCTTACCAAGCGATGAGTGTTTGACAAATAAGATATGATCAGCCTAACTCTGCTTGAACCCATATCTCAACATAACTTGAGCAAACCTTTCAAACCAAGCCCTAAGAGATTGCTTTAGTCCATAAAGTGACTTCCGGAGTCTGCACATTTTACCCTTGGACCTAGCATCTTCAAACCCAGGGAGAATATCCATATAGACTTCTTCTAAATCTCCATGAAGGAAGGCATTCTTCACATCAAACTGATGAAGTAGCCAATCCAAATTTGCTGCAAAGGAGAGCGGTATTCTCACAGAATTCATCTTAACAACTGGTGCAAATGTCTCCTAATAATCTACCCCATAAGTCTGAGTGAAGCCCTTAGTAACCAGTCTTGCTTTGTACCGTTCTATGGAACCATCTGCTTTGTGTTTTACGGTGTACACCCACTTACAACCAATTGGATTTTTGCCGCTAGGTTACTCCACTAACTCCCAAGTGCCATTCTTGCTAAGAGCTCTCATTTCCTCTATCATGGCATGTTTCCACTCAGGAATAAAGAGAGGATCCTGGAAATTGTTAAGTAGACTTACAGATGAAATCTTAGAAAGAAAGGCTTTATATGAGGGAGACAGATTAGAATATGAAACATGATTAGAAATAGGATGCTAAGTACATGACCTAACCTCCTTCCTATTAGCAATAGGAACATCAAGATCTGAAAACTTAGGAATAGAAACATTAGGATCAGAATTACCTGGACTCTCAGGAGAGGGAAATGACTCTGGACACTCATCTAGAGAAGAAGTTGGCAATAGAGGATTAGAAGTAGTCTCTTACATCCAGGTGACTTTTTGTCTATCTTTGCCCCTGGTATAAACTTTGCCTTCTTCCTTTTCCACAACAATTTATGGATTAACATCCTCTATCTGTTTAACTACTGGTGGTAGTGGAATAGGAATTTGTTCACACCAAGGCTCCCCTTGAAGGGATGACTGTGACAGTGGGGAGGTCTAAAAGTAAGACTGAGACTAAAAAAAAGTGACATAAATAGAGACAAACCATTTGCAAGATGGAGGATGATAACATTTATAGCCTTTTGGGTGGCAGAGTAACCCAAGAAAACACACTTAAGAGACCTGGGATCCAATTTACCATGTGTAGGTGAATGATTATGGGCAAAACAGACACAACCAAAGGTCTTAGGGGGAAATGGAAAACCCAGAAGAGGTGGACCCGAACAAAACCTGAAGAGGTGTTTGTTTTTGAAGAACTTGGGTGGGAAGACGATTAATCAAATAAGCTGCAATGAGAATCGTTTCCCCCAATATGAGCGAGGGACACGCATTTCAAAGGATAGACAACAGGCCATATCAAGGAGATGGCGATTTTTCGTTCTGCAACACTATTTTGTTAAGGGGTACTGGTGCATGAAGTTTGGTGAATAATGCCATTAGTAGCAAAATAATTAGTAAGACCAGAGTCAATATATTCTCCCCATTATCAGAATGTAAAATTTTTACAACCACCCCAAACTGAGTGCAAATCATTCTATGAAAGTTTTGAAATACAGAAAACACCTCACTCTTGTCTTTCATCCGATATACCTAAGTGGCTCTAGAACAGTCATCTATGAAAGTAACAAACCATTTTTTACCCTTTAAAGACACAAAACGTGAGGGACCCCATACATCAGAATGAATCAAAGAAAATAGAACTGAACTATTATTAATAGAAGGAGCAAAAGAAGCTCTGTGTTGTTTTTCAAGTTGACATGACTCACACTAAAAATCAGACACATTATTTTTCTCAAAAACAGAAGAAAAAAAGATGCTTAAGTAGTAAAAAGGAGGGATGTCCTAAGCGACAATGCCACAACCAAAAATCTTCCTTGGTGGATGGTAACTAAATAGATGAATGAGCTAGCTTGTCAGTCTGATCCAGAATGTAGAGACCATGGTCCTCTCTACCACTGCCAATCTTCTTCCTCGTGATAAGGTCCTAAAAAAGACAATGATTAGGAAAAAAACGTCACGCTACAATTTAAATCACGAGTAATACGACTCAAAGATAAATAATTAACACTAAAATTGGGAACATAGAGTACAGAGGATAAATGAAGGGAAGAGGTGGCATAAATTAAACTTTTCCCTGACATAGATGAAATAGTCCCGTCAGCAATACACACTTTTTCCTAACATGCGGAGGGTGTATACTCTGAGAACAGATTAGAGGAACCAGACATATGGTTGGAAGCACTAGAATCAATAATTCAAGGAACAGTCTTATGAGATAGCAATGCACTTGTAGAGAAAGCCAAGTTACCTGAGTTGGCAAAGGAAGAATAGGATGCACCGGAGACAGTAGTAGAGGCTCGATGGTCTAGCAAGTGGCGAAGAACAATCTCAAACTCTGAGGCAAACAACCCAGAAACATCAGCAGCTGGTGAGACAATAGGAGTTGAAGGTGGTGCTCAACCGTGTCAAAAAGATGTGCTCGAGCATTGGTCCCTCGGCCTATAGACTGGCTCGACCTACCCCCTCGAGAACCAGGACGATCTCCTCAGTCACCAGAAGTAGTCCCATGCAGCTTCCAGCAAGCCTCTCGTATGTGTCGAGGTCTACGGTAGTAGTCACAGAAAAGAGTATCATTCTCAAAGGAAGGACAAGAACCATAAGTCATACGCGCTCCATCTCGGGGGGTGCAAAAACCAAGGCAGAACGATCAGTAGTGGAAGAAGCAAGCATCGCGGAGCGGCGACTCTCCTCATTCTGCACACAAGTAAAGACTTCCTGCAGAGAAGAAAGCATATCCATACAAAGTACTCTACTCCGAACTAGATCATACTCCATACTCAGGCCTTCTAAGAACTTGAAGACCTGCTCCTATTCTACAAACTTCCAATAACCAGCAGAATCTGTGAGGCAAACAGGCTTATAATCTTGAAGATGGTCAAGTTGCTTCCACCCATTGCTAAGGAAGGTAAAATAATGGAGAACAGTCATCTCACCCTGTACCACCCTTTCAATGGAGCGACGTAACTCAAAAGCCTGTGAGAAGTTCCCTTTGCGGGAGTAAGTGGTAGCTACAGCCTCCCGGATATCCTGTGCAGTGTCCATAGCCAAGTAGCCCTCTCCAATCTCAAGGACCATAGAGTGGATCAACCAACCCATAATGAGAGGATTTGTGATTTCCCACTGATCATAACTAGGATCCATAGTGTTGGGTACCTGTATTTTGCCATCAACATACCCCATCTTCCCTGTGCTCTTCAAAAAAGTAGTCAAACTTTGCGACCACGCTAGATAGTTCCGACCATTGAATAGAAAAGTGGTGATTGCCGACTACGCCTAATAGGCTGTCAGGGAGCCCAAGAGGACTGTTCTAGAGTGCCGAGGACCCAGACAAGGGGTTTCAAAGGGCTGGGTGGGGCTGGTGTTGGCTGTCGGTGTGAGAGGGTGTGGAAGGATTAGGCTATGGCTGGGTATGGCTAGATTAGGGTTGCTAGGGTATAGGTGGCTCTGATACCATGAAGATTTTAGAGAAGAGAAAGAGTTAGGGAATGAGTGAGACCTCATCCCCTCTTATATTGATAATAATGCATAATTATAGGAGTGCCATCAGGCATAAATTATGGTCCAGCCCATTACATCAATCAAGGGAAAATAAAATTAAATAATAATAAAATATATACAATATTATTTCCTATTCTAACAGTCTCATAATGGACCTAAATAGATGATATCGATCAAATAATTAATCTATCCAATCAGCTAACATATGCTGATAAGTGATAATACAGAAACTCAAACTACTGGTGCCATAATACCTTTGGGTTGGCAGGGTTTTCAAATTGCTGAAGAATGTAGGCATCGGGGGTCTTTTTCTTTATTTCTTCCACCTTTTGAACAGCCCCTTTCATGCCCCCGGTAGTATCTGCAAGAACCAACTCAGCTCCAACAGCTCAGAGAATAATTCTCCTTTCCAAACTCATAGAAGCAGGCATGGTAAAGATTAGTTTAAAACCCTTAGCTGCCGCCATAAAAGCCAAGCCAATACCAGTATTACCATTGGTAGGCTCAATTAGGACACTTTTCAGCAATCATCATTTGGGCAGACAATAATAAAGGAAAGTTTGTCAAGCTCCCATGAACATTGTAGAAGCAACAAGCAAAGTGCACATGCATGTTTGCAGTAAATTAATAATTCCCTTTATCTGCAGCAACTTAATACAGTTCATATAAAGGCACATTCCTGTATGCGATTAATCAAATGAAATTCCCATTTTCGAAACCATGGTTTTGTGAAACAACAATGATAGCCACATTGGTACTAAGATGGAAAGAAGTGAACATACATAATAGAGGAAGAGTAATCCTGTATTTTCATAGAAAACATTTGAGGTCAAAAATATAAAATCACATTCAAATACACGTCTATATGATAGAAGATAATACATTTGAACTAACCTCACCAGGCCTAATGACGCCTTTCTCCTCTGCATCTTGTATCATACTGTACCCAATCCTGCATGCCAGGCATGATTTAGCATATCAAAATCTATAAGCGAAGTCCTATAATACATATAATTCTAAAATTATGATGGAGATTGAGATTACTATAAAAAAGAACAAAAATATCCAGCTACCTGTCTTTGACACTAGAGCAGGGTTCCATCATTTCTAGTTTGGTAGCAATACAAGCAACACAACCATCGGCGATATTGTTGAGATACACCAATGGTGTTTTACCTATCAACTGTACATGTCAAAACAACGAGATGAGTTTGATAAATAGTGTCCCTTAATCTTAGGCTCCAGAAAAAATAAATAAATAAATTCAAGATGAATGCAACTTACTTCAGTAATATCTTTTGCAATGGCATACTTCTTTGCCATTTTGGTCAGATCACTGAGAACACTTAAAAAGAGTCAAAGAGATCATAAATAAAAATCAGAATAATGTTCAACGAACTACAGAGAAGAACTAATATTTTGAAATCTTAGTGTTGGTGCATATAATATGCACTGTACATTTCACTACTAAAATTATTTTCTATATTCATCACTTTGATATGTATTCACCCATGAATTGTGTAATGTGAATTGTGCATCTTCAATATATGTAAGTGCCAGCTAGAATGAGTAATAGCATTGTGGAATTAAGTCAAAAAGTAACTGACAAAACAATAAATGAAACAGTGTTATATAGTGAGATGAATAGTAAATATTAAATGTTACAATAGTGTCTAATTCAATAAGTGCTGAAGCAAGTGAAAAAGAAAATGAATGTTGACTGATGTGTAATAGATACATGGTGTAAAGTAGTGTTTTGAGGAAAATGTCTTCAGTGGAGTTTCCCATTGTATTGCAAAGCCAAAGGAAAAGGCCGTGTGTGTGATCAAAAAGAGTCTCTCATATGGCTCTATTTTTATTTCTACATTCTGTATTGTGTTTTTGCATCAAGATTTCATGCGACATGTAAGGGTGTTTCCATGGTGGTGCTTTGGGCTCAACATAATGTGCAGAGATAGTCTGAGGTAACACGACTACTAGTCGGGATGTTATATCCTAGGTTTGACAAGCTCGATTTAGAGCCTCTATGAAGATTTCTCTCTCCAGATCGTATAGAAGTTTTCACCAAAGGGCACCACCTCATGAATGAGGTGATCTTGCAGTTGGATAAAAGCCACATTCCACAAGTGTTTTCGGTCAGGAGCTCACAAACAGCAAACTTTTGTGTGTGTGCGTTTTTTGTTTTGTTTTGTTTTTTTTTCAATTATCAAATGAAATCAAATGTGCACCCAAATCACACACTCCCTCCCTCCAAAGAATCCCCCTCTTCTTCTTCTTCTTCTTCTTTTTCTTATCTCTCGCTCTCTCTATATATATCACTCTCTATATTCACATATATATCTATATTAGCTTGATTCATGCACTAGAAGCTCTTCACAGATTTACCATTCCTCTAAAGTTTCCATTTTCTCTGATCAATGTTTTGTGGTTATGCATGGGAATGTGTATGCATGGGAATCAACTCGAAACATGTGATCGCAAATGTCATGAGATCCTAAAATTGCAAAGGCAACAGCATGACCAAAGCTTCTTGAAAAGGGAGAGCACGTCAAGAGTTTCATTTTAATCGGAGGAGATATCATTTTTGGCTCCGCCAAACTTTAACCGTTGCGTTCTCTCTTGTCTTCCAATCTTGAGGTGGGGATTTCTTTAACCTTTGGTATGATTTTTATCTTAGTTATTTGTCCATTAAAAGAATCTAGTGATTTAGAGATTTTGGGTTAAACCTAGGGTTTGATTTTGAAATGTAAAAGAAGGGTTTTCAAATGGGTTCTTGAGAAAGGTTGTGGGGATATGTTTATGGTTGAGATTTGTTGAAATGGTGGATTTCTTTACTTAAAATTGAATTTGAAAGTAAAGGGGATTTTGCTTTAAAATCATAGATATTTGGTTTGTGAAAGAAAATGGAAAGTGATGATGGGTTTTACAAGAATGGAACGAATGTGTATGTTGATGATGATGGTGGAGTTGGATATATAATAGCACTCTCGTTTTGAAAATGATGAGATTATATCTTTTGTTGGAAATTATCTGCTGAAT
This sequence comes from Camellia granthamiana, assembly GCA_036172215.1. Taxonomy (NCBI): domain Eukaryota; kingdom Viridiplantae; phylum Streptophyta; class Magnoliopsida; order Ericales; family Theaceae; genus Camellia; species Camellia granthamiana. The sequence goes on along the minus strand of JAXFYN010000225.1, from coordinate 377,443 downwards.
AGAAATATCTGTTTGAGCAATTGGTGCATGATAGCTTTGATTGTTGTAGAAATTGCATGAGGATTAGGTGAATTGAAACCAATTACTCATATATCTTGCGTTGTGCATTGTTTCATACTTAAACATTGAAAATGTATTGTTTTGAGAAAAATGAGTGAATACCTTGGTGAATCTGGTTAGGAGGTGTGGTTATGGTTATTATGTTGGCATGCGTGTCTTTGATGAAAGTCTAGAAACAAGTGCGGTTAGGTGTCGATTCTTACGGTTAGTACCGGTAAAATGGCTTTGGTAGTGCTTGTATAGCCTACTAGCAAACACGTACCTAGAGATTCCCAGTGGTTTGTATCTACTGCCTTGTTTTCTGATATAAAAGGGTTATTTTCATGAATTGATATATAATCTGGCATTGCATGGTTTTGCAATGGTAATGTAAAACGTTTGACAAAAGGGCATGCATACGCATTCAACTCATGACTTCGTTAAGATTTATATATTGTGTTAGAGTATCTCTACTAGGCTTTAGCTCATCCTATGTGGAAAATAACTTTTAGGTGCTGATGATATGCCTCTACCAAGGACATAGCTTGGGAGGGCTTTGAGCCAAGAGATTCGTTTTGTTTATTTGATGTAATTATTTTTGTACAAGCCATGGGTTTAAATTGTATTGAGTTGAACTCATTTGATGTACCCAAGTATCGACTTGGAAAGATGTAGCCACTAGGGCATATAACTACTTGGGTTTTCTTTTATTTCAATGTTTGTACACATGCCATATGCTATAGATTCAGGATCTAGGATTTGTGAATGTATACACGCATATGTCATTTTTTGTATGATCAATGATTATGAATGGAATATTAAATATGATGTTATTGATCAATTGTAAGGAATGTTATGAGATGGGTATTGTTATTATTTCGGGGCGTTACAATTAAACAAAGAAATCACAAGAGTCGATTAATTCCTTTTAGCAACCAAAACATTAATTCAATCCCATAACACATAACACAATCCTTACCCAACTTTACCCCTTTTTGTTGTGTAAACCCTTAATAACAAATTAGGGCCTTTTGCCACTATCAATATAGACATGATTAAGTACCTCCCAACTTACCAAATCAACCAAAAACATACAATTTCAACTTCCAAAACTCAAACCCAAAACCCCCCTTCATACTATTGGAAAATCCCTTAACACTCATGCAATAAAACTATTATATGTCTATCTATAACTAGGTATTGAAAAAGAGCAAAGGAATCCTTACCTCTCAAAGCGAAGAGGAGATAACCCAAAAATCACCGACAATGAAAAAATGATCTGCTCAGATTAAATGAAAGCCCTCGCTGAGCTATACATTTTGGTATATGGAACTAGGGGTAGAAAATGAGTAAAAATAGATGAAAACTAAGCTTCAAAGCATAAAATAACCAAAAATAGTGGAAAGGCAGAGAGAAAAGAGAAGATGAACTTAAAAAAAAGATAATTTTAGTTTTCGGTGCTTCATATAGAAAAACAGACTGTGGGCGCGAAGGCCACACCGTAGCTGCGACTCAGACGACAAACTTGGTTGCGGGCGAGACCATGAGGGTCGCAAGCCCCCATTGCGGTCCACGCAATCCCTCGCGAGCCATGCACCTCCTCCCCCCAGCCAACAGACCTGAAGGCCAAATTCATCATGGCCTGGTCACGGCCCCTCGCAGGCGCGACCTACACCTCAACTCCTCGCGGGCGCGACCAAGCAAAGACAAGAAATCTAGGTTGCTGCTTCGAAGCCAAACCAAGGCATTCTAAGGGTCCAAACCACCAATAAAAGGTCAAAGTCACTCGGAATGACCACGTGTCCCAACCAAAAAAAAAAAAAAAAAAACAAAAGGACCACTTGTATGGGAACTGGGGTGTGGCAGTTGTGCGAGGATATACAGTCACTATTATGCGATCGATAGAGCCTATTTTAGGGCTTATTTTGATAATCTGAATGGTTCACTTTTTAGGACATAATGAGTAAAGTATACTTACAAAAAAATCAAGTTGATCAGATATCAATAGCTCTTTTATCAAATTACATTTGTATTTAGTTTTGTACTTCAAAGGGCCATTAATGTCGGATCAACTTAATTTTTTTCAAATATGTTCTACTCGATTTACTCAAAAAATGAAAAATTCATATCATCAAAATAGAGTTCGAAGTAGGCCCCATTAGCCACACAACAATGGTTGATGTGCCCACACAACTGTCACCCCATGTCCACTTGTATGGCACATGTTGTATCGTATTAGGAATAGACTTTAAAACTTAAAAATTTAATTATACATATAAACGGTCCGTTCAAGTCCATATGGTTACATACCACAAACCAAACCTTTAAGTATAGTTTACCTATTTCAAAAGCCAGAACCAAACCCTGCGTTGAAAAACCAAAACCGAATCGTACAATTTGGTCTAGATTGGACCAGTTTGTGATTTTTTTCGATTTGTTTGCTCAATCCTAGATTTTTTCACGTGTATTGTGTACTCTTGTGATTGATTGTGTGTGTTAATTGAGTTAAAAAATTAACTTTGAACATAAAATTAGATTTTTTAATTGATTAGACTATTCACTCCCTCTAGGCACATAACGTTCATACTCCAATCGTGATGGGCTTTTTGGTGCCAACATAGTTGGGATGATTTAACTCATCGTGATGCTTTTGCACTTGCCTCTCTATATTGATATATTTTGTTTTGTACCTTATACTTAGCTCTTTCATCAATAAAGTTTCTTTTTTGCCAATCAAAAAAAAAAAAAAACGTTCATACTCCAATCCGACAATACAAAATTTTCAAATCCATTCTCAAAACATGGATCTAAAATATTATATTAACTTGAATGCTATACTTCCAAAATTATTTCTTTATTATTATTATTATTATTTTTTTTTTTTCAATTGGTGAAAAAATATTTATAACAAAATTCAACAACATCAATATAATTATATTGAATTATAATATAATTAACATCAATATAACAACATCAACATCAACATCAATTGGTGAAAAAATATCAATATAATTATATTAAATTAGATAATTAACTATATAACAAAATTCAACATCAAAAAATTAGTGCTCAAACTTAAAAAGTCAATAATAATGGAGTCTCATCTCATTGGCCATTTTTCCAGTGTGTTTGCTGCCTACTTTTTTATTAATTTTTCAGTAAGCATCTAGCAGGACTAAACAAAATTGATAGAAAATAAAAGGAGTTGCTAGAGAGTCTTAATCTTAATTCTATATAAAAGTAGTTTGTAAAGTCTAAATATTATTATTGGTCAATACTACATTTTGATTGGTGGATGTGGTTAGGAAGAGATAGAAATAGAGAGAGAGGCCGGCCTTTTATGAATAATGTTTAATAGTGCTTTAACTTTTCATGTAACCATAAAGAACAACAGGCCCTTCAGCATTATGTTAATCTCTATGTTGCACAGCAATAATTCCACAAGGCCAAGTCCTAGTTCAGAATAAGATGGCAGCTTTGGGAGATCAAAATACTACATTTTTATTAAACATAAAAGTTGATGGCCATATAATGAGGAATAATATTCTCAGTCTCTACAACAATAGTGGGAAGAAATTAGAAGAGGTAAATGAGATTAAGGCTTTGGATATGGTATGGACATATTATGTATGTCCACATATATGAATTTTTGTCTTTTTCCTTTTGACAATCCGTTGTCTAAAAGAACATTTTAAACTTGGAGTTTTTTTTTTAATAAATATTCTACAAAATCAAATTGTTTATCAAAGTAACCCATTTTTCAAATTATTTATCAAACTATATTTTTTTAAAACATAAGTTCAAAATGCGATTTCATATTGACTTGACTTACTGATATATAGATATGGGACATGTCAATATAAAATTGCATGTTCAAGATGCGATTTTACCACGAAATCGTATTTTGAACCTGTGATTTTAAAAAGTGAGTTAATTTGATAAATAGTTTGAAAAGTTGATTATTTACACACACACACACACACACACACAAAAAAAAAAAAAAAAAAACCTCCTAAACTTGACTCCATAGTTTTTTGATTTGGGAAGGTATTATATTTCAAGGGCCTAACTAGCACTTTGCCTCGGAACATCAACTAATCTGAAAAAAGGATCAAAACTTTGTTCAAGTAATTGCCCTTCTACATCATTTATATGATCTAAGTAACAAAACATATTCTCTCTAAAGAATGCTCTTAAAAAGTAAATTCTAATAAATTAGCCACCTAACCAGTTACAAATGAAGATGCGTGCCAAGGGACTCGACCCTTTTTCAAAAAAAAATATATATATATATATATTAAATCAAATCAAATCAAATCAAATCAAATCATGAAATAAGGGTATAAGCAAAATTATAATGGAAGAAGTCAATACTGGCATCTCATTTCACTCAGTGGTCCTGTAACGCCCTCAAATAATACATAATACCCATCATTTAGACATGCAGAGATATAAGAAAATCAACACTTTTCCATTCATTAGAGTAGTTCTTTCAATAGTATTACATGTTAACAACAAAAGCAAATGCCCTACGGGCTTACAGCTTTCCAAGTCAACACTTCGTTACACAAAAGAAGAGTACTAACTCTATACAAAATAAGCCCTTGGCTTGATATACATGTAATACAAACAAAATAACCAAAAAGAGTCTTCAACTCCCATAACCATCCAAGCTATGTCCTTGGAGGTGGCATGCTACCTGTACCTGAAAATAATGTCCCATAAAGGGTGAGCCAACGCCCAGTAGAGATATGCTAAACACAATATGAGTCGTAACTAAGACATTAGCAATTGATAAATGTTTAATTCCCATAAATCAATTCATAACTCGTTTCCATTATATGACCACTATGTCCATGTTTCATTTCATTTTCCATTTCTTATCAAATTCCTAATTCACAACAACGGCTCAGAACTTGGCCAACAACTTACATCGGGTAGTTACTCATGTTAGACATTTCCCATTTTACAATAGATAAGCATGCTAGCTATATCAACATCTCAACAGATAAGCATATAAGCTATATCAACACTTCTATAGATAAGCATATGAGCTATATCAACACATTAACTGACAAGCATATGAGCTGTATCAGCAAAGTCCATCCCCTATCTCCTCCCAAACAACATCCGGTTTAGAGGTCCATCCCCTATCTTCCCCTAAACTGTGGAATACATCCCCTATCTCCTCCCACACAACACAACGTATATACACATAGGTCATATACACAATCAATCAATACATAACGTTAATGTATTCTATCAACCGTCATACTATATGACACATCCAATTGATTAGTTTTAGTTTGCCTAATCATCATGCATTGTCTACAACAATCATAGCTACCCTCCACCGGTAGCCCAAAGCAATTATTTCTAAACAGATAATAAAAGCCCCAATAGATAAAATATCAATGTTTCAAAAGTGAGCGGTTAATAAATCCAACTCCATCATTTCGCAATATAATGAGCCCATTTTCATTATTTCCAACTCAATTCCAAATAACAACAACTTTCCCAAATTAACTATACCAATTAACTTACGCAACAAATTAGGGTTTTCTACCCCATTTCCCAACAAGAACCCAATGGTCTATATACAACAACCAACAACAATATCATTATTTTGAAACCCAAAATGCACATTTAAGAATCAAAATAATAAAACCCTCCTTTAACATTTTGAAACCCTAGATCCCAAAATCAAACCATTTAACAAATGCCCAATAATCTAGGTCAAAACCCATAGTAGTGAGTAGGAACCCCTACCTCAAGAGATGAAACCCAACGAAGGAGATGACGAAAATGAAAATACTCCAAATCCCGAAATTCTTGGATCAATAGATAGCCCTCGACGATCAACCCAACTTTTACAAAGGCCGAAGGAAAGGGAAGCACTCTAGCTAGATCAAACCCTAGAGAGAAGAGAGTTTCTAGAGAGAGAGGCTCTCAAAATAACATTTTAGAAAGTAAGAGAGAGAGAGAGAGAGTGAATGCAAAAAGTGATTCAAAAATGCCCAACTACCTCCTGATATACGATAGGTCCGCTCGAGCGGAGAACATAACGCTCGAGCGTCAAGAACAAAAACCATGGTCCGCTCGAGCGCAATAAGGCCCGCTCGAGCGCCAAGACACAAAGATAAAGCACACCCGCTCGACCGTGAAAAACCAGTCTGCTCGAGCGCAAATCTCCCCCTCCCAGAACTTTTACCAAGAATGTACTACCCGCTTGAGCGCTAACAATCCCGCTCGAGCGCGACCTGCTCGAGCGCAAGAAACCTGCTCGAGTGTAGAAATCACCCATGCAGAAGTTTTGCTGAGCACCAAAATACTGGGAGTGTGCAATCTCCGCTCGAGCGCCAGACGACCCGCTCGAGCGGAACGACCAAAAACCTGGCAACAAGGATATAGACCAAGGCTCGACCTACCTGCTCGAAACATGCCCAACACATCCTAAAACTCAAACATAAAGAATTAAAGGATGACAACAAGGTATACAACCACCAACTCTTCGGAACCAAAGTCCGGAATACAACAAATACAGAAAGGGAGAACCGGGATCGCTATGCAAACATTCTTTATATACATACATCATAGTAGATTTTAAGCATCTGATATATATATCAAACATCCATGACTTTACATCCAAGACAAACTTCAAAATATCCAACAAAAACAAAACAAGGGGGTTGCTTCGCTTGGATCCGCTCAAGCCCAAGCTTGTTTCATCTCGGAAGCACATCGAAAACGGCTTACATAGGGTTGACTCCAAGGCTCCCTCTAGACTTGATGCTCAGCTTGCTCACCTACATATATATATAGTGAGTTAAGGCCCAGTGAGTAATAACAGTATGAAGGGTTAAATGAATGAAGTTCATCAAGATTCAAAACATAGTTTCTATTTCTTTGATCAACATTTCATTTAAGCAATGAATCCAATACATCACAATAGCAATAACAATTCAATAGATTTACGTGGTACATCCAATAGAGTATCAATATATCAATAAAAATTGGACCTCGAGGATCAATTAATGGGACCACAACGGGTTGATCAATATAACATATTCAATGGGACCATTAAGGTCTAATATTAGAGATCTCTGTGCTCCAATTAATCCAATGGGCCATGGTATTGTTTTCCCCATTTAAGGGCCTATTAATCCAATGGGTTATGGTATTGTTTCTCCCAAGCAAAGGCCTCACTAATGGATGCCACAAATACAATTCAAAAAAGAACATTTATTAATAGACAATAGAATTTCAAAAACATCAATCACACAACAATTTTGAAAGTAAATATAACTTGAACATGTCGCTATAAAGTTACTACTCACAGTAGATTATATCGATACTAGGCCTCAGACGTCCACCTATACGAAACACAAAGCAAACACACATTGAAGTTCAATCTCAATTAACCATTGTATCTTAATTCAATTCTCTTCTTGTGTGTTTCTAAGTCTTTTTCTTATTAATGGTAGCTTAAACAATGTATAAAAATGTTCTAGGAAGCATAAGGATGCAATTATGCACGTGGAAGTATATTTAGAAAGTGCTGAAAATAGGGCAGTCCGCTCGAGCCAACTATTGGTCGCTCAAGCGATCTGCGTGGCTCTACAAAACTACTAGGTGCTCGCAATCTAGGCTCGAGCCAACTTTCTAGTCGCTCAAGCCAGGGTTCAAAATATAAGGTGGTCGCTTGAGCGGTCATTAGGTCACTCGAGCTAACTACCAAACTCTACAAAAATACTGAGAGCATATGAAGTTCGCTCGAGCCACGAGTCCATCGCTCAAGCGACCTGGACGATTTTTGGGTTTTCTAGAATTATGTTTGAAGTTCAAAACACATTTTTCAAACTCAAAGTTTGCAAGGCTTGGTTGAAAATCATGTAAACTCTTTGTATAACATGGAAACATGTTCAATTTGAAATCAATTACCCAAAATCATTATCAAACTCCCAAATTCAAACTTAAACAACCATATTTAAACCATGCATGGGATGAATTCTTTGGCTTTTTTTTCAAAACTTAATCAAATTACATGAAAAGTGTAAAAACATAAAGAACTCTTCAAGTTAATGCATAAAAGTCCCATGCATGTATGAATTTTATTGAAAATTGAACTCAAAGATGAAGAATTATGCATGCATGTCACAATTCAACCCAATTCTACAATAATTCATGTGATTCTAGCTCATCCTTCTCAATTTCATACATACGGTCCTACAAACTTAGTGAATTCAATTTCTACATGACCTAATTACAAGATTTATAGATGAATTTCATACCTAGAGCTTGAATTAGGTGTTATCTTGCTTAATTCTTCAAGTCTTCCTCAAATTCTTTACAAATCTCCTTCAATTCCTCTTCTCCCTCACTCTCAAAGGTTGAGTCTCTCTCTCTAATTTCGGTCAAGTGATATATTGAGCTCAATTGAGCTTATATGCTATATATTTATAGGTGTAATTAGCTTAGGCTAATTAAGCTCACTTATAACTAATTAATTCCACTTAGTTTTAATTAATTTTAATCAATTCTAATTAATTTGATCCGAATCAAATTTTAATTAAAGTAGCCATATGATTCTAAATATTTTAATTAGCTTATTGGGTTAGTCAATTTTGGTTTCTGAATTCGTTTGGACTTTCAATTTTTGATTCTATGTCAGTTTTCAATTAGATAATTCATATAATAATAGATAATCACAAATTAAGTATATAATCATACAATTATGCTTACTAAAATAATATAGAAAAATACTGCGGAGGTCGGGGTTGTCACATATATATTAAATTATTATTTTATTTCTCACAAATGTTTTTTTTGTATTTCCTTGACTTTGTATTTTTTTTTTCACTATAAGTTTTGAACTTTTATAAGTGAAAAAAAAAAAATTAACTATAGCGATCCCGGGTTTACCCCTTGTTGTACAGTGATCTGGACATGTGTCCGTGGATGTTAGTAGTTGATTATTATCGTGTTTACATCCTTTCCTACTTAGTATTTGAGTTATAGGATGTGTTCGGTAGGTTTGTTACAGGTTGGTTGAGCTTAGGAACCAAAACTAGTTGCCCAGATTTTGGCCTGTCCGCTCGAGCGGAGATTTTGGCACTCGAGCGGGGACCTTGTTGTGGCTTGGCCGCTCGAGCGGGGGTTTTGGCGCTCGAGCGGGGAATACACCCATCCAGTATTTCCTGTGTAGTGTTGGACGCTCGAGCGGGGGTTGGGCCGCTCGAGCGGGAGGTTGTGAGTGACGCTCGAGCGGGGAGTTGTACGCTCGAGCGGGGGACCTGTCTGCAAAAGTGCTGGGAGTGTGCATCCGCCGCTCGAGCGTGGGTTTGGCCACTCGAGCGGGAGTCTGTGAGTGCCGCTCGAGCGGGGCGACTGGTTTAAAGTTCTGTGTTTTGACATTTTAAATCACTTTTTCACATTCTCTTCTCTCTCCTACTTTTCCAAAAACACCATTGTTGAGCTTCTCACACTAGAACTCTACCTTCTCTCTAGGTATTGGTCTAGTAGGAGTGGTTTGCTCATCTTTGGCCTTTACAAAAAAGTTGTTGATCGTCGAGGGCTACCTTTTAATCTGAAAATTTCGATATTTGGAGCACTTTCGTTTTCTTCATCTCCTTGGTTTGGTGTCATCTTTTGAGGTAGGGATAACCTACTCCTCTTTATGAGCTTTGTCTTTAAATTTTGGTATTTTGAGATGTTGGGGGTTGTTGTGTAATTTTGGAAAAGTTTGGGACTTTTGTGCAATTTTACAAAAGTTGGGTTTTCATTTATAATAAGTCCATGAGCATGTTTAGCGTAGAGAAATGGAATGAATGTGGAAACGTTGATGAAAATGGAACCTAAGGGTTGTAATGTTAATTGTGGAAAAATATCCTAATTACATTGGTTAATTAATTTGTATAATTAATTGTGAGAAATAAGGAATTGAATTGGAAATGTGGACATTGGGAGTGTATGGAATTAAAGGGTGTAGTTGGATTGTTTATCGCTCACCTAGTTAGAATGTTGATTATATATATCCATTGTTGCATCTATATTTTGTATAGAAATAACTGCTTTAGGCTATCGGTGGAGGATAGTCTTGATTGTTGTAGACAATACATGATGATTAGGCAAACTAAAACAAATCATTGGAATGTGTCATTGAATATGACGGTTGAAAGAATACATTAACTGTATGTATTGATTGATGATGTGTATAATAATTGTTTGTATGCATTGTGTTGTGGGAGGAGATAGGGGATGTACTCCACGGTTTAGGGGATGATAGGGGATGGACCTCTAAACCGGATGTTGTTTGGGAGAAGATAGGGGATGAACTCTGTAGATATAGCTCATATGCTTATCTAGTGATGTGTTGACACAACTCATATGCTTGTCTTCGGAAGTGTGATATTGCTCTTGTGCATATCTATGGAAGTGTTGATATAGCTCATATGCGTATCTGTTGATGTGTTGGTATAGTGAGTGTGCCTATCTTTTATGAAATGGGAAAACGTGTAATATGAGTTACTGTCTCATATGAGTTGTTTGGCCAGGTTCTGAGCCACGGTTATGAATTGAGAACTGAAAAGAAATGGAAAATGAATTGTAACATGGACTGGTATATCATGACACTGTAAGATGATATGTGTGGATGTATTAGTGTTGGCCATCTATCAACTGCTAATCTTTTAGTCAGTGTTCATAGTTGGTTTAGTGTATTTCTGCTGGGCTGTGGCTCACCCTATATGGGAACATCATTTTCAGGTACAGGTAGCATGCCACCTCCAAGGACATAGCTTGGGAGGCTTGAGGCGGATGGATTTTTGTTCTCTACCTTCTTTTTGATGTATTACATGTAGATTCAAGCCAAGGACTTAATGTGTAATTGAGCTAGTGCTCTCTTTTTGTAACCAAGTGTTAACTTGGAAAGCTGTAAGCCCGTAGGGCATTTGCTTTTGTTGTTAACATGTAATACCTTTTGCAATCAAATACTCTGATGAATAGAAGAATGTTGGTCTTTTGTATATCAATACATGTCTATATTGATGGGTTTAATGTTTTTATTTTGAGGGCGTTACATCAACCATTAATGAAATTAAGAAAGAATATTCATGTTTCTTATTTGAATTAATTTTGAGATTTAATTTAATAAAAATAATTTAAATGAAAGAGACAAATATGGAGATATAGATTTTAGATGTAATAAATAACAAATTATTTGAGTATTTTATTACTTTCAAATAATTTATTTCTTTAGGTAAAATTCTATTTTAATTAGATGTAAGAAATGACAAATTTAAATAGTTTATTATTCTCAAATAATTTCTTTAATGGTCATTCCCTATCATCTAATTTTAATTTACTGTAACGTCATTAGATATTTTTTTCACTTTTTTATTTATTTTTAAGGTGAGAAATATTGACTTATTTTTTAATGATAATTAAAATTTCAGAATAAAATAGGATTGTGAAAAGATAAAATGATAATTTTTATATATATATATATTTATAAGGTAACATTTGGTAAATTTTGTAAGTCTATTTTTTTTTTATTATAAATATGAAATGTTACCATGTTTATTTTTCTTAAAAAAAAATTAATACTCAAATATGTTTACAAAACAAAAGAAAAATTCACATTTCGTAAGTTGCTATGGTATATTAGGTGATGCTAGCTAACATTAATGAAAGAAAAAAAAATGACGAAAAAAATTGAGGCAAAAACATAGAGAAGAGAACAAATAATAATAATAAATTATATGTTATGCTATTTGCTGTAGTGACACTATGAAAAAATGAATGAGAAAACAAATAGAAAGAAAAATGAAAGAAATAAAATAAAGAAAATGGAAAGAGAGGGATAATTTCACTAAATATGTATTTTTCATACGGAAAAAAAGATTCAAATACCTATATGTATTTTAAAATTTTTATTCAAACTCTAATTTCTCAAAATAATTATTTATAAAATTGGTGATCTTTTTAAAAAATAAAACATCTTTTATACTTTGTTTCATAATTTTCAAATAAATGATTGCATTTAATCTAGTATAAGGTTTAATGGTGATCAATTTATTAGCTCTTTTTTTTTTTTTTTAAGATAAGGTGTAGAATTTAATAATTTGTATAGAATTTAATAATTTTGTTTAACATTATTAAAATAATGTATGGGTCTTTATTAATTTTTTTATAAAACCTCAAGAGAGGTGAGTGAAATTTACTATTTGAATACATAAAGGCAATTTTGAAATTTTTTACTCATAGTACATGACGTCAGCATGACATCATCATATTCTGTTAAAATAATTTACAAAAGATTAATGGTAGAGGAATCTTAATAATAGTTTCAAAAGTGAGGGAGGTTTTCTGTAATTATTGAAACTACAAGGGAGGTGAGTGTAATTTACCGAATTTGACGGAAACATGTTTCTCAAGGTTTTTGGCTGTTCCGGATTTGGATTCATTTATGATTTCTGCCTCATATTCTTTACTATGCAATTTCCTCTAATAAGGAATTTCTTCTCATGAAGAAAGGCTATTTTTTTTCTACACTAGCTCTTTTTTTTTCTTTTTCTTTTTTTCTTTCTTTTTTTTTTTAATTTCAAAATTTATTAGAAGGAAAAAGAGAAGAGGAACCTAGCAATTTGCATAGCACAAAAGTAAGACTCGTACCAAAGTGTCATGTCTGGTAAGAAGCGCCTCATACGCTAAACCAATCCTTGATCTTTGCTTATTGATTCTTCAAACACAGGCAACAGTTAATTATGGTAGGTGGGTATAGAGCAGTGTATATTTGGGGTGTCATTTCATTTGTTTAGTGCTTTTATTAACTAGTCTGATGCTCAAATTGAGTGTATGCAAAGAATTTCTAAGTTACCAACTTCCCTTGATTTTAGCTGTGTGATCTAGTGCTATGTTCCAATAATTTATTAGTCACCTCATCCAGTGGCTTATTAAAAATTTAACCATTTTGTTTCAAGAAATATATATCAAATTGTCAATCTTTATCAGTACAAAAACTATGCAAACCAACTCAAAAATGTGCTGCTGCAGTCTTTGGGGGCAGCAACAACAAATACATTTTAACTTCATTTTGTATTCGATTACAATCATACAAAATGTCCAAAACAAAAAATGTCTTCTTATTCACACTTGACTGTAGCAACTAATGCATTAACTTTAATTCAAGGAGTGGTAATGTATTCACTGAGATTTCTTACGGAAGTGATGAACTTTGCAGGTCTAACTATGAAGGTATATATATGATCAACAAAATTTTTGAAAATGTGACTTATAAAAGCACTTTTAGGGATAAAAACAATTTCATGCCAAAATGTTAACTTTTTTAGACGAAAATTTTGGTCCCAAGAGAATAGTAATTCATTTCATCGTTAAAAAATACAACGATGACAGTTTTGGCAACTAAGATAATTCGTCGCTGAAAAGTGATTCCGTCCCTAAATTTTTGTCTCCACTACCTTAATTTGTTGCAATGTGACCAGATGCTACGATGCCTTTAGAGTGACCATGATATGTGCATACAAAGGCCACAAGTTTGGATCACTAGATACAATAGCAAGGGAAGAAATTACGGCATATAGATTCTTTTAAAGGTGATTATTGAGACTTAAATTTGCAAATATCAAGACACAAAATAAATCAGTCATAGATTTACGTCTTAAAGTAGCAAGATCCCACAGAATGACACCAAAGCTATATATATCGCAGCAGCAGAATTAACACAAAACACATAAAATAAATTTCCAAAACATATTCATAGGCTGCCACTATATTTGAAGCAAAAGAGAAACTAAATCAGATTCAGGAGTGCTTTAATCTTTCATATAACCAGGAGCACCTTCGTGGATTTGGGTAGAGATTTGAAAGCAGAAGGAAAAGGGAAAAGGAAAAAGAAAAGGAAATAACATTTCACCCACCTTTTTCCTTTCCCTTTCCACATCGATATCCAAATCCACGATCTAAACACAGCCTAAAGAATACTCTTAAAAAGTGAATACCATGTGAACACTCAATTAGGCACTGTGGCACAGAGTAGAACCTCGTTAAATTCTAATAAATCAGCCACCTAACAAGCTATAAATGAAGATATGGGTCAAGGGACTTGAAAAAAAAAAGCTCATGACTTTTTTCTTTCATATGCATTCATTCATGTTGTTTCAATAAAGAAACTGCTGCACTGCAAAAAAAAAAAAAAAAAAAAAAAGGAACTAATTTGCTCATATGTTGTTTGAGGTTAACACGATGAGAAATATTGGATGCATACCCATCTGGAACTTTGATATTCTTCAGGAGTGTACAAAACAAACCTCTCTCTCTATTGTTCATAGCGAAACATGTAGGCGGCAAATAATACCTGTTCCCAACCCCTTTTTTAGGATGTAATGCCTTTCGAATTCCCATATCTTGCAAGTCTCGACGAGCATTTAAATTATCCTTTCCTTTCCCATCAACATTTAATATCGTCCACAATACATTATCACACACGTTCTTCTCAATGTGCATTACATCAAGATTATGGCAGATCAAATTATGCTCCCAATATGGAAGCTCAAAGAAAATACTCCTCTTCCTCCAATTATGATCCTCCTCGTTGTCCACTTTTTCCTTTCCTTTCCTAGTTCTTTTTTGTCTGTTAGTTGGTTGATGCTTAGGCCCTAGCTGTCGTAACACATTAGCCCCCGATAACCAAGTTCGACATGGTTCAAATTCAAAAGTTCCATCAAAAGACGCATCATCTTTTTAAAATTTGTGACTCACATTCAACCAGCGGCGATGCCCCATGTAACAAATTTTCCTTCCATTCTTCAAATACCGATGTCGAGTACGTATGTTACAACAAGGACAAGCTAAAGCACCTTTTGTGCTCCATCCAGACAAATTTACATATGCAGGAAAATCATTTATTGTCCACAATAAGACCGCATGCAATTGGAACATTTGATTAGTTTCTACATCGTACGTCTGAACACCATTTTCCCACAATTCATTCAGTTCATCCACTAACAAGCGCAAGTAGACATCAATGTTATTGCCAGGTGAAGAAGGACCATCAATGAGCAATATCATCATCATATGAGGTTGTTGCATGCACAACCACGGTGGCAAATTATAAGGCATCACAATAACTGGGCAACTGCTGTGAGCAACATTCATTGCCTTGAATGGATTAAATCCATCCACTGCTAAACCTAGTCTGACGTTGCGAGGCTCACTCGCAAACTTGGGATACAAACTATCAAAATTTTTCCAGACAGAAGAGTCAGCAGGATGTCTCATTTTGCCGTCATCAATTCGGCCCTCTGCATGCCATCTCATTAATGAAGCAGTTTTGGATGACATGAACAATCTTTGAAGCCTTGGAATCAAAGGAAAGTATCTCACAATCTTTTGTGTTGTTGCTTCTTTTTATAATCATTCTTCTCACCCTCAAACTGTTTGTATCTAGGCGTCTGACACACTATCCAATCATCCCTACAAGCTGTCTCCTTCCAATACAGTGAGCAATCTCTTGGGCATGCATGTACCATGTGATAATCGAGGCCCAATTCCCTAAGGAGTGCCCTCATTGCATAGAACGAGTTTGGCAAAGTTTCACCTTTTGGGAATGCATCCTTTAAAAGTTTAAGCAACATCGTGAAAGACTTGTCGCTCCATCCACTAAGGCATTTGATATGCAATAATCGAACAACAAATGACAGCGTTGAAAACTTGTGACACTCTGGATACAACTCTCTTTCGGCCTCCTTCAATAAACTGAAAAATCTTTCAGTTTTCTTATCCGGGCCTAGTTCGATATTAGAACTTCCTGTCTCATTACTAGCACAATGAACCAAGCTTGGTGGAGGAAGTCCGAACCCCTCATATATCATTTCATTGACTTCATCGCCATCATTCGAATCACTGACATTCTCATTCAATGGCACAGACGCCGGTAAATCTTCCCCATGAAAAATCCATCTGGTGTAGCTTGGAAGAAACTCATTGACCATTAAATGTTCCCCCAAAAGGTCTTTCTTCACTAGTTTGACATTCCGACACCGTTTACATGGACATGTGACTTCAATTGATAGAGGATTATTTTGGCATGCAAGTTTAACAAATTCCTTAACCCCTTCTATATATTATGGATGCAACCTATGCTGATTTATCTAACTTTTATCCATCTGACTTCGTCTTACACTACAAATGTCACTGTCAAATCAACAAAGTTTAAAATTATCATTTCATTTTAATTATTCTTAACCTCAATTAAGTACCTTCTAATGCATGCGACATGACACCATTCACCTCTAACTCTTCTCTAATAGGTTGGTTCATCCTACTTTCCCATTCAGGAATGCACAGTCTATATTGTAAAAAGTAGCTCATACCGCTCTATCCATCTCTAACGAAATTTCGGCAGCACCTCCCCATGGTTCTCCAAGTACACTACACAGGCTGGGTGTATTGCTACACCTTGTCTAGTATGCACCCGGAGAACATGAGGAGCTACTACATGAAATCTCTACGAGATGGACTATATTTAAGTAGTAGAACTACTAATTACAACATAGACTTGTGCTCCTGAACTGTCCAAACTGGACAATCCAAGAAGAGCCTCATCAAAGATGACTAGGTATCTCTGATGAAGATTCTTGGATGGGTCTACGGCTATTTATGCATGCATGGATAATTACTTGCTAAATTAACAACTTTCATGATTTTTGCATCCCGGTGGTGCAACTTGAATCAACACTATTAAGCATACTAGAAGCATTTCTAGCATGAAGCATATTAATGAAGAAACTAAAAGTTTCTACAATGCTCTTGATAGATTATGATATAGAACTTCATCAAGATAACTAGGTATCTCTAATGAAGATTCTACAAGAATAACCAGATTATCCTGATTGATCACAAAGTAAAAAATTCCATGATTGTAATTGATAGCACATAACAATGGCAAGTACTCAATATTAGGTATGCTTCATTTAGTTTGTTCTTGTACTCACAAGTAAGCAACAAGTTCTCACTACTACATGAACACCCACACATACCAATATATCTTAGTAGTGTTCTATTTCATTTGTATAGCACCATTTTTGTGTCCCTATCAAAGCCCAAAAAGAAAACTGTGCAGACGAGGGTAGATTTCAAATTACTTAACAAAAAATTATGATAAACATTAGAAATTCAAAATCATAATGTTACACAAAAAATATAAGCACAAAAAATATAGACCAAGCACACTTGCCAAATAGATAATTAATTGCAAAAATCCAAATAATCTCATACATTGTCACTCTGAGATCATGAGACCATCTATAGTATAAGCTATCTAATCCCAAACTGTCTTGCAAATCAATTACCACCCCCTCTCAAAAGTAATGAAAACAAACAAATCTACAAAATCTTAAATTAGAGAGTTAATTGATTTGAAAAACAAAGAAAGTGATGAAAAACAAACAAAACTACCAAAGAATTAATTGCTTTGAAAAATGTACCTGAGATGAAGAGCAAGAGAGATCGATCTGGTTCAACTATCTATGAAAGCAGTATATCAATTATCGTACCTCAAATAGAATATTTTGTAATACAAAAAATTAAATTAATTATGATCTAAAAAGCAGAATATTACTGGATCAGATGTAATAAAACACCAAAAAAATGAAAAATGAAACTCTTTTAAGATATCATTCTCCATAATCTAGACTACATGATCTATATGTTTTGACAATTTGCCTCACTTATAAAAAATAAAAATTAAAAAAAAAATTGGGAAAAAAATAAAAGAGAGAGAGAGAGGCAGTCTCTGCTTGTATGACAGTCTGTTGTTAAATGAACTAGCATATTACATTTGAACTATTAGATGGGATTCTTCTGCTTGATTCTTTCTTTCCTATTTTGAGAATTATTGTTGTGATCCATCAATGATGTAGATAGATATTGTATAGAGCTGGTGTTAACTTGAGCAAAATACATTTTCATACTAGATCAGATCAATTCTCAAGTTAATCCGGGATCCTTGAAGTTTAGGAAGAACATCCATGGGAAGCTCGAGGTTTGCTTTTCTTACTGCGAGTGGCTATGCAATTTCTTATCCATTGGGTCATAAACTTTATGTTTTTAAAGGTAAATATGTTTTCTTATAGAATATGTTGATAGGTAGAGTGGCAACAAAGTAATGATTGGCACCCACCACCATTGCATTTCAACCTTTCACATACTTCTTCTTTGATAGCCTGTGGGGTTACTATGGATTCTCAAGTTAGTACTATGATTCCCTCTTGTCTACTTTGGTTCTCCTTGAATTTTTTGCTTTCTTGTTTTTCTCCACTGCTATTGTTTAAAGTAACTTTAAATGAATGTGATTCACCCTTCTTATCATAGATTGGTATTGATGTAGAAGAAAAGCAGTGGACAATAAGGAATGATATCTTGTCTTTTGCTAGGCGGTACTTTTCACACCATGAAATGGATTTCTTAGCTGCTATTTCAGACCCTGAAGTTCAGCGCCAGGAGTTCATAAAGTTATGGACACTAAAGGTTAGCTATGTTTCTTTAATAGTTAGTTTTAGATGTACTATTGGCAATATAGAATTAAATTGTTTTTTTAACATATATTTAAATTTAAATCAAATCAAATTTTAGCCAAGAAAATTATTTGTGATATGGTTTGCTAAAATACATAGAAAGCCTCAGAACTAAGTATCATTTCATTTATATGGACAAGATTATAACACCATATTATATGTTTGATTTGGTTAGGAAGTAAAACAATCTAACCCCTATTTGACTCTACCAAATTACGACAGTTTGTATTTGAATATTTAGCAGAAGTTTCTTTTGAAGGAAAAGGATGCAATCACTGAAAAATCAATAATAACGAGATGCTAGTCTAAAATATGCTTGAAAAGGATTCATTTTTTCAAATTTATGAGGTGAAATTGAGATGCTTCAACTGTCAATGATGCAGGTAAATTTTTAAGATCTGTATTCGTGCAGTTTTTTCCTTCTTTATTTCATTTCCTTGCAAAAAAAATATGTTGACAAATGATTATGTTGGTTTTAAAGACTGTTAATATCGCAGCTTGGCATGTTCTGCAAAGAATTTTGCATGTCATCTCTAACTTATGCCTGTGTCTAGAAGCCTTGTTTTGATATTTGGTGGGAATTGATTTTTTATGTATTTAAAGGAAGGTTCTTAAGACTTGTATTTTCAACAAAAATAAGCTTCTGCAAATCTAAATTCAATTTTTGGGAACATGAATCTTAAATCCTCTTTGGGTTACGCATGCATTTCAAAAAATATAGGGGAGCTTTTGGTCATTTGATGTACCCTGAGTGATATCAAGACTAACAGAGGGTTTTTCTTGGTTGATCTATTAAAGTGTATTAATTTTTGCCTTCCTTGGGTTGTGTCTATTTAACTTTCAGGAGGCATATGTCAACCATGAAAAACCCTCTGTTATTTTGTCATTGTACGTACACTGTGATTATTTTAGACTCGCTTAATAGTAAATGTCAAAAACCTAATCGAGTCATCTAGGTACTCATCAACACTTCACAACATATCTTCCATATACTTTTAAACTTGTTAACATTTTGAAAACTTCAAATTACTTTTTTCCAGCACAAGTGTCATCTCAAAGCTCTTCCAGGAAAGAAACTAGAAGCAATATTATGATAAGGACGACAGTATGTCATATTCTAATGGTCATCATTTACTTTTTTCTCTTGTCGTCCATTAATATTAGAATAACATTACTCAATGCATTGATCTAAAAACTGATTTGTCCACTCATTCTTAGAATTCTTATGTAAATTAACTCTTCTATACATTTATGGATCAGTTTAAGAGATAATTGGTAAAAATCAAAAGGACCTCAATTCTAATGCATGCTTTATTATGTGTCAACAATGCAAGATTCAGGACAAGAATGAAGCAGCTCTTAGAGATGAATACTTACAAACCAGATTTGATCGATCTGGTTCAACGATCTGATCTGATCTAATCTGAAAATGAAAAAATTAGCGAGTAAATCAGCAGATTTGACAATGAGAAAGTAGACCAACAGAGATCGCACTGGTTCAAACTCGAACACCGATTAAGAGAATGAAAATTGTACCTGAGATAGGAGCAACAGAGATCGATCTGGTTTGACAGATCGATGAAGAGCAACAGAGATCCAGAGCAACAGAGATCCAGAGTTCGACAAATATACAATGCAAAATTTGCAATCGACCGAGAGAGAGAGAGAGAGAGAGAGAGAGAGAGAGAGAGAGAGAGAGAGTGTGTGTGTGTGTGTTTGTCTTTGATCTGGTTCGATGAATATCAGTCGAGGGCTTTGGAAGAGAGAGAGAAACAGAGATGGAGAGAGACCGAGCTACGGAAGAGACGGAGAGAAAGTGAGAGACAGAAAGTGAGAGACGGAGTATGGACGGTGTCAATATATACACCCAATACGACGTCGTTCAACTGAGCTCTAAGACAACGTTTTGAAAACATTGTCTTTCATCCATCTATCATGGTGTTTCCCAAAATGCCATAAAAGAAACATTGCCGTAGCCCATTTTTCCTACAGTCAGCCCAAACAAAAAAAGGTTATTTGTGCAAGGGGTCCAACACCATTCAACCTGCACATACTTCAGCAGTCAACAATCTGTGCACTATTGGCATCTCAAGACAAGTTTGAGCAACATTATGTAGTTTTCTTGGCATCCACAGCTTTATTACAATTTCTTTCACACTCCAAGTCATAGAATGTAATGAGACAGTTGGTTTTTTCCTTGTAGAAACCACAACACTGCTATTATATTTCATTGCTAGCTAGCTTAATAGTAGTAATAGCACTTGTCAAAAACAATTGGAGTTGTAGCAATTTTATTGTATTATAGCTGAATCAACACAATTTTTGTTTTATCCACTTCTCTAGTCCATTAGACCTCCCACAAATCAAAGAGAGCTAATAATAGGAACACTCTAGAAGGATAGGAAATATCAGGTGAGCTAATAATAAAAAATATTCATCCACTGTGTTGTGAGCCTCAAATGCTAAAGCATCAGCCTAAATCTCTTCTCATCCAAGAACACTGTAAGGATTAACTCAAGCCATTGAAAAGTATATTAATCTCCTCACAACATATAAAAGTTTTAGAGACCAAATTTTTTTGTTCCTAAAAGTGAAAATTTTGTTGAAGAAAACATGTAAGGACTAATTTCCATCATCGTGAGGATAATTGCTAAAAGGTTGTTCCGAAAAGTCTTAAACAAGGCTTTTAGCAACAAAATTTAAAAAATGTCACTAATAAATTCACTTTTAGGGACAAAATAATTTGGTCCCAAAAGGGTTTATTTTTTGAGACAAAAGTTTTGGCCCCAAAAGGATAATAATTCATCACTAATGTCCAATTTTTATTGATAAAAATATAATGACATTTTTTACAACAAAAATATTTGGTCCCTAAAAAGTAATTTTGTCCCCAAATTTTTGTCTCTAAAACCTTTATTTATTTATTTATTTATTTTTGTAGTGATAATGTCGCCAATAACTGAAGATCTCCTGAACAATTCTGATGCAAAATCTCCGGTGCAAAACTTTATATCGCAAAGCGTAGGGCTTCAATATGACCTGCATCCCATACAAAAGGTTGTGTTACTATAATCTAGAAAATAATTTCCATTGAGCTAAGAAAGAACATCTGGAAGAGAAACAGACTCAGGTCAAATCAGGAATGCTTCTCCTCACTGAAAATACCCATTTTGGTAAGCTATTTGGTTAGTAGGAAATTATTATGGTAAGTATGAAGTGAATCTTTCCTAGGACCAACTGCTCCAACGTTGTAACTAAAAGAGCTATGATGAGTAGACCCTTATCACTCAACATATTGGACAACTGAAAAGGTGCAGAAGGACATGGTTGTGTTCTATACTTGTCAAGAAGCACTATATACAACTAATTTATATATCATTGCATTACTATACAGTTCTTGGCAAACACATTTAAACTTTGAAAAAGGAAACATGTGCATAAATGTTATGAACAGACTAACTAAAGCCTTCTCCATGTTTCCACTTCCAGGGAGATGCTTTGTTGTGTTTGCGCAGGTAAATTATATTGTTACGACTGCTCACAAATCACAGCATAGTGAAGAAATTGAGATGATTTCCAAAGCCAAGCAAAAACGAAATAACAAGAACACAAGTTCGGAAGAACTGACAGATCTAAGACATCTTTCCTCCCAATGTTCTTTGGCTGCGAATTATTAGTGAACTGAATGGCCTTAAAACAAAGCATAACAGAGCTGGTACAGCGTGCTCAACAAAACTTTTAGTAGTGCAAACATCTGAACATCAAAATTTTTATGTCAAAGCTTAAATATCATAATTGTGGCCATCAAATTTGGTAAACTGAAAATAAAGAGCATGTAGCATTTTCATCACCTAAACTTCAAATTACACTTGGATGCTATTTAAAAAAAATGAGGGGGAAAAAAACCCACACATGGGATGCTACAAATGGAAAACATGGAGGGGCACAAATCGATAAATAACTGCTCTAGGCACTTGAATTAGGACGAAAAAAACTTTGTGTACTCCTATACTGCATACAAAGGTTCACAATAACTTAAGCTTTCATGAGATCATGGGTGCCAATTGATACTTCACAATTTGAAGTGGAAGAAGTTAACATTGGGTTTGGCAACAGTGAAGTTCACAAGTATGTGAATAAAAGTACAGACAAAAACAAAAGTGAAAGGCACCAATTTGAATAGCCAAAAAACAACTTTGTACATTTTCTCACATCTCTACTTCCTCATTATCTTCTTTTCATTTCTGGTATTTTGAGTCCTCTAATGGAAAAGGTATGCTTTTTCAAGTATTCAAATCCCTTCATGAGTGTGTCCGCCTTCACTACCAACTTCGTAGTTAACCTGCTCTTCCTGAATATTCGCTACATCAAATGTCAACTTAGACAGGCCAATGATATGATTTGTGTGGCACTGATTAGCCTAACAGAGAAAAATCAAGTAGAGGGCAATGAGACCCACTCCAAGCCTCTTGACAAGATGCATATCATTCCTTGGTAAAAAAAAAAAAAAAAAAGTGCCAAGATAAGGCCTGAGATGAGAAATCCAACAGTAGAGAAGAGGCTTTTGTCTCGTGTTTTACCATAAAGAAACAAGAGGCCCTTCAACATTATATTAATCCGTATGTAGCAAAAGAATCATTCCACAACTATAATGCTAGAACAAGATTAAAGTTGATAGCCATAGAATGAGGAATAATATTATCAGCCACTATGACAATAATGGGAAGAAATTAAAGAGGTATATGAGATTAAGGCTTGGAATATACATATATATAAATGGTATAGATATATTATGTATGTCCACATATATGTATTTCATCTTTTTCCTTTAGACAATTTTATACTTGACTCAATAGGATTTTTTAATTTTTAATTTTGTACTTGACAATTTTATTTTTTCCTTTAGACAACTTTATACTTGCTTCAATAGGGTTTTTTATTTTTTATGTTCCAAGTGCCAAGCTAGCATGTTGCCTTAGAACATCAACTAAATTGAATACAGGATCAGAACTTTGTTCAAGTAATTGTGCTTCTACATCATTTATATAAGCAATTAACAAAACATACTCTCCTCAAGAATGCTCTTGGAAAGTGAATACATGTGAACACTAAATTAGGCCCCTGTGGCTCAGACTAGAAGAAAGTCAAATTATAATAAATCAGTCATCTAAGCAGAGCTACAAATGAAGATGTGTCAAGAGACTTAATGAAGTCAATCACATTGTAAGCTGACTCAAACCACCAAATACAACACTAATTTTCTGCTAATGTACAAGTTAGCAATCATCAAGTTGAATTACTTTGCACCTCTCAAGTTTCACTGAACAAGAAGGATATTCGAACAGATTTTCCATCCAAAGCTTTTCACTTTATTCAGAACTTTCAGCAACCAAATCTTCTTCCCAAATGCCCTTTCAAAACTCATTCCTATTTAGGTGGTCTACGAGCTGCTGCTCACCATCTGAAGAGCTGACCCATGTTTCTGTTCTTTGCAAATCCATCTCCCAATGATATGCCGATTAACAGAAAAAAGAAGGCCATTTTTAGTAAAGTGCCAAACCAGTATGTCATCAGCAAGGCTTGGGGAAAAAGGGATTTTACATATCAACTCAGCTTCAAAATCCAAAAAGCCCTATCTGATGAGAGCTTCATTCCATTCCAGACACCAGTGCTTTCGTCAGCAAGAGAGCAAACTTTAGCATCAGCATGGAATCCATCTAACTTTCCAAATCATCACAAAACAGACATTCAAATCCCTTCAATTAGTTTCTTGCAGATTGCACACAAAATCTATTGCCTTTGACGACAAGGGAATTCTCAAATGTGCATGGGTATTTCTGCCTGCACTACCATTTTTTCTTGAGTCTTCCTATAACAAACCTCCATATTCTTGTGCAGAGTCTCAAGCATCCTCAAAAGCTACCAGCAAGATAAGGAAACAAAACCATAAGTTGACAAGAGGTTCAAAGTTATATATATGAACACAATTGTAGTGGAGATGAGAAGGCAAGCGAATTTGCTTAATAACAAACAAATTGAAATTAGCGACCAAACTCAAGCTCACTAAAAGGAAAAAGGACAAAACTTCATTTTATTTATTTATTTATTTTGAAAGGTCTAGACACAAAAGCCCAAAGCGAAGCCAAATATCCCACCTTATCCCCAAAACTTCATCATTTTATTAACTATTATTGTAAAGTCTTAGCTACTCTATCAAATAAAAGATGAAATGACTGATTCTTGTTGGAATGTGTTCCATATCACTTGGAGTTGCCCCATCTATGCTGGTTATAAGGCTCCAGCTTCCATCTCCTTGATATCTGGGTTTTAAGGAAAAGTGTGGGTTGGACTATTCAATTTGGTATCAGAGCTTGGCTGGGCCTGTAACTGGTATGCCATTTGTCCGGTTACTGTATGTTGTGGTCTAGGGAGGTGTTGGAATGTGTCCCACATCGCCTGAAGTTGCCCCATCTACGTTGGTTATAAGGCTCCAATTTCCCTCTCCTTGACACCTGAGTTTTAAGAAGTATGGGCTAGGCTTTTCAATTATTCTTCCATATTGTCATTTTTGGAGTGGCAAAGTAACTATGGATTGCCCACATGGATTTTGGCTAGACGAGGTGGCTTCCTAACTGTCAAATGTAGAATAGCATGCAAGGAGTAAGGCCTAAAAACACAAAGTGATTTTTTGCAAGGTTTGGAAATTTAAATGATCAAAAGTCTTGCCTAAGAAGTGTGCTGGAGGGAGGTTTTTTCAATTATGGAAAGGACTTCTTCTCAATTATCGTGATATATCTCTTACTCCTTTTATCATTTTTTTTTTCCTGTCTCTTATTCCTTTATCACCTATGAGAGTTTTCAACATTACTGGATACAACATTATTTTAGAACAGAGCACCCAAAGTACTCATCAAGCAAATTTCTGGCATACCTTGAGAAGAGGAGCAAAAACTCGCAATGCAGTTTAGACGATAAGCATGCATACAGCCTACAGTTTGTTTCCACAGCAACAAAGCCCTGAGAACAAAGAGTCAAATACAATAGTCAGTACATTTTTCTATTTAAATTTTCAACAAAACATTGAAGAAATATTGAAAAGCAGTTTTACAAGCTGCAACTGCAGGTTTGTAACAGACTGAGGAAGTTGTCCTCTTTAGGGTTAACAACATTGTCAACGCTCATGGAGGTGTATCTGTATTTGGTGGAGTAAGCGAATGTACTCATGAAACAGATGAAAAACAATATCAGCATTCCAAGTGAAATGGAACCACTCATTAGCTCTTGTCTTGGCATTTCAAAAAAGAACAAATAACTTGAACCAATACAA
This sequence comes from Camellia granthamiana, assembly GCA_036172215.1. Classification (NCBI taxonomy): domain Eukaryota; kingdom Viridiplantae; phylum Streptophyta; class Magnoliopsida; order Ericales; family Theaceae; genus Camellia; species Camellia granthamiana. Next base: position 351,484 of record JAXFYN010000225.1, on the reverse strand, counting down.
ATTACTGAACCATTTATTTTGTAGCCATTGGAAACATTAAGCAGCTAGCTAATACATCATATGTCAACATTTTTTTTGTTGATGTAATAGATTAATTTTCCCAAAATATATTCCATGCTACCACGGATATGATACATTATGCTGTCTCTGGCACTGCTATTTGTTCTGCATAAGTGGGACACACAATTTTTTGTCCCACCTAAGTCCAAAAAATTGCAAAAGTGGAATACATAATTCTAATTTTATTGAAATGAAACTGGATCAAGACAACGGAAATCTTGCCTACCAATTACCTGGAATCGAAGTAGCAGTACAGGAAAAATGAAAGATTAAGAGGCATCGTCTAGCTCAGATTCTGAATGAAGACCCTGAAAAAAAATATATATATATGTTATCTTCCAACTATTCATTCAGAGCAAGACCCTAATATCTAAAACTCAAAATTTATGCATAAGCTCATCATCAGTAAATTTCAAATTTACAAAAACTAGAACATGAAACAACTCAAAATTACAATGACGGTAACAATAGAAGAATTATATTTGAGCAAGTTACCATCGCAAAGAGTATCAAAAAGTGATGCTATACTTTTCAATAGACTTCAAAAAACCAGATTTATAAAGTTCAAAGCTTGTACATGCATATTTTTTAGAATGAGGTGTAATAATGCATGTTAAATGCACAACAACAAAATAAAGATTCTCTCATAGTCCTAACAAAAATGCAACCTCGAGATATAATTGAAACATGGTGCAGAAGTAAAACCAACACCACCACTAATATAACCACTAGTACATTAGTTTCAAGTTGCAATCAAACATAGTTGATCATTTTTTAGAGAAAACATTTTATAGAAAAATAATTTCCGTAAAAAGGCTTGGGTCATAAGGTGAAGTAGTTAATCTCACATTGCAGAAATGTGTAAAGATTGCTAGTGGCGAATAGGGCTATTTTTCCATCGGCACACCTATGAATAATACAAGATAAAATAACAAATGAGAATGAAAATTATCCATTCATTATTAAGGGAAAATTAAGAGAAAATGAAATATATTTGAAAGGAAAAGACAAAGAATGAATTGAAAAACAAAGCAGTGTGTTTAATCACTAATGTGTTGGTAATTTCAACATTCACAACAAACTGGAACTCTCTTACAATTAAAAAGAAGTAGATAGTAAACCCTCAATTGTGATAAAAATCTGAGATGATATTGGTAATGAGAAAATAAATAAATAAATAAATAAAATGGTAAGACAGATTTTGTGTTTGTTTGTTTGTTTGTACCTTGCAGTTGGCTGCTTAATCTAAATCTACTACAGGAATGTATTTGATGCTGGGCCAATATTGGCCTTTGCCCTTTTCACACTTCTGTTTCAGTATTCGACTACATCCATAGATCCTCAATGACAAAAGCGAGGGAGGGAAGCCTTGGTCTGGAAAGGTCGCAAGCTTGGGACAATCGCAGATCAATACATGCAAAAGAGAGGGAGGCAACCCTTCCATTGGAAAAGACGGGAGCCTAGGGCAAAACATGATATGAAGTCTTTGGAGAGAGGTGAGGTTTTGAAACTCCTCATAAGAGAGTCTTTCTAGATTTGGGAATTTCCTGATGGTCAAATTGATGAGAGAGGTGGGCAGGAACGTCCCTTCTTCTGGAAAGGACACCGTATCTCCCCATGGCCAAGCTGCGCCTTCAAGTTTAAGTGTGGTAAGAAAAGAGAGTTTGTGCAAACCCCACTCTAATGGAGATGGAGGTAGAAGTGGAAGTGGAAGTTGACCGACCTCCACTCTGATATCCCCAATTGCAAGTGAACTGAGGTTGGTGGGGAAACTCCCTTCCTTGACAAAGTAGGATACAATTCCAGCTCTGCAATAAACTAGACACAGATCTTGAAGCGAAGTGTGTTGGTTGATGTTGATGTTGATGTTGTTGTTCTCATCACGACCACCAAGTGACAGGGGCTCCAGATTCTCACAGTAGCTTATATGAAATTTGTCACGACCCCAACCCGCCCTTAGTAGGATGGTGCCGTGATGGCCAGTAATCCGTGATTACCGAAGGCCAACTTATCAAAAACCACACACAAACAGAGTACACTTGGGGGGCTTACAAATGCGGAAGCAATAAATCAAAATACAAGTGGTCCATAAGAGCTGTGCGTAGATCAATGAGATGACTTATATAATATGGTTTACATCCAGTCTATAATTAACAAATACAAGTTACATCTTGATCAAAAGGCTTCTCAGCCGACATATACAAAATACAGGAAATACAAGCCAAGAAGCATGATTTTCAAGATTTGGCCGACGTAAATACAAAAGCCGACATAAACACAAAATGCCGATGTAAAAACAGCATTGGCGACAAGAATGCAAAACAAAGCCGACGTGAGTCAAGAACCCAAAACAAGCTTGCAAACACATCTAGGCGTCGCCGCCGTTCTGCTCATCACCTACATATATATAGAGACGGTGAGTATGGAAACTCAGTGAATGGTACTAGTAATAAAGGTTTTGCATGAATATAGCCGAAGTCTTTTCAAAACAAAACATGCCAAAACCATACAAATGTTAGCTGAGATCCTTTCAAAGCAAAACACAGCAAAACTTTACTAAAACAAGGGATGAACCGTGTTCATCTATCAAGTCTTACAAGTCTCAAGGGATGCTCACTGACATCGGTAAAACAATGGACTGTACGATCCGTAATCGATTAGTCAATATGGTGCTGCGAAAGTTTAGAGTCCTCTAGCACGAGGGACTTGTGTTACTTAGGCCCGTAGCCCTTTTTAACAAAGTAGCTTTTCCAAGAAAGGACCGTATCCTTTTTAACGCAAGAAACTGTTGTCACTTAGGCCCGTAGCCCTTTTTGACAAAGTGGTGCTGCGAAAGTTTAGAGTCCTCCAGCACGAGGGACTTGTTTTCCAAGAAGGACCGTATCCTTTTATACTTAGTATCAAACAAAGCTTGTACTCGATACATCGAAATAGGCTCATCATTCATGCTTAACAAATACTTTCATCAAAACAAAGCAAGACAAGATTTATCAAAACAGTATAACATAGCTTTATTAAAAGCACCACTCACCTAGCTCCTCAGGTGTAGGCTCAAGGCAAAGATCAAAGTCCTGACAAATCACATGACAAATCACATTCTCAAAACAAGCTTTACATACATGTAATGATCTCGGCACTCCCACCGAATCTAAATCAATAACAAAGTGAAACATGCTGAGAGTCAAACACTGTTTCCCATCTCATGGAAACACACTGGGTACCATCCAGGTCATGCCGAGGTCCTACACCTCCTTGCCGAGGTGTGGTCCTGATGGCCACATACAAAAACGAAATCGGGAAAATCCTGGGTTTCCCCTTGAAGAAGGCAAAGAACAAGATCATAAAGAACATCAAGAACATGCATGCTAAAATCATAACTCGTTTATTCAAAGACTGAGATTTCATGCTAAGAGTTCCAAAACATGGACCTGGATACCCATACAAGAAGACCATGCAAGAACAAACACAAAACATGACCCTTGCCATACTCTTTCAGATCAAAACAAGACTCTCCTTTAAGAACTCACGAACATCATTTTTCTCTTTCAAAACCCAACTTCAAATCAATGCATGGCATGCAAAACAAATGCGATCATGCAATGCAGCTCGGTTAACAATAAGAACAACCAGAGTAGAGCAAGAATCTAACCTCAAAACTCAAATCTAACGGTTCGATCCTCAAAGATCAAGCTCGGAACTCTACCTCTCTCTCTAAGAACTCTTTCTTCTTCCTCTAGAGCTTCTCTCTCTAAAAACAAGTGTTTGAGACAAAATGATACAAAATGATGCAAAATGATATGTTTTGAGGCCTGTCGGCTGACCAAGCCTTCAGCTCGGACACGTGGCGATACCGGGTTGGTTTAGCTCAAAAAGTGACTGATTGATGAGACAAGTCTATGACAAAGCGTCCTCGACAAGCTAAGGCAAGGCACATCGGCAAGCAATGATATCGGCTAAAGTCAAGCTTCGGCAACAGGGTAACAAAGACATCGGCTAGGGAGGACGACACCTGACTAAGCTGTGCCACACCTTGGCCTGGGTGTGCCACACCTTGGTCTAGGCCATACCTGCCCAAGGACAAGGATCACTGGTACAAAACATCTCGGCCTTGGTTCTAAACACTTCGGCCCAAAGAGTGACATCTCGGCAAACATGCCGGGGTGAAGATGGAGGTCAACCAAGTGGTTCCAAAATAATTCCAAGTACAAAGGTTCAAAGGCGAACTAGGCTAAGCTGACCTCGGCTACACACCAAGCAAGGAACAAGATCAAGCAAGTAACACGTAACAAAGCAAGTCAAAACAAGATAACAAGATTTACAAACATGACAGGACAAGATCATACAAAGATGTATGCAAGCATGGCTAAGTCAAGATGAGGGTTGTTACAAAATTGGCTGAGATTCCTGAGATTATTGGCTTCAGGTAAAGATTTGAGACTCCTGCAATACCCAATTTCAATAGTTTCAAGAGATGGACAATCAATTTTGATCCCTTCCTCTGCAAAAAGTGACTCCAGATTTTCACAAAACTCAATCCCAAGTTGTTTTAGTGTGGATGGTAGCCTACCTCTTGACAATAGATATGTGAGTGATGCACATTTGGAAACCCGCAACTCTTGCAGATTATTGAGTGTCATCAACTCGGGTAGGGACTCCAAAGCATCACACTTTGTAACCCTAAGTTCTCTCAGCATAGATGGCAAACCCTTCATTGGAAAAGAGATGAGACTTGCACAATCGTGGATTCTAAGCACCCCAAGAGATGCGTAGGTGTGCAGATCTTGTGGCAGTTTCTTCAGCATTCCGCACTCTTCAATTGTTAAATACTCGAGTCTCGTCATGCAAGGCAGCCCCTCATGTTGCTGCTTCTTCAAACCTTCTCCTTTTTCTTGCTCTTCTTCAAACAAGCTAATGAGTTTAGGGCAATGAGAAATCTTCAAATGGCGGAGGGAAGGGAGACATACTTCTATTCTCACCTTATTCTGCCATAATGTCATGAGTTCTTGGCAGTTACCAATGTCCAATTTCTCGAGTCTCGTCATGCAAGGCAGCCCCTCATGTTGCTGCTTTTCAAATCTTCTCCTCTTTTTTCTTGCTCTTCTTCAAACAAGCAAACAAGTTTGGGACAATGAGAAATCTTCAAATGGCAGAGGGAAGGGAGACATACTTGTATTCTCACCTTAGTCTGCCACAATGTTATGAGTTCGTGGCAGTTACGAATGTCCAATTTCTCGAGTCCCATCAAATCTCGAGTAAACCATGTCGGTAGGAACGCCAGCTTTTCAACATGGGAAATGCTCAAAGCAATTATCGAAGTCAAATGCTTAGACATTTCATTAGCTAGTAACTCTTCATCAGTTGTGCTTGGATCACAAAGGGAGTCGAGAACTGTAACATGTCTAAAATCCAAGGTGAGGGAACCAAGTTCAATTGTGTTCTTCATGCCTAAGAGTGCTGGAAGGCTTGCGAGCATAACATTATTCATCGGCAAGGACGCAAGTGATGGCTGGACGAGGCTCGAAACATCAATCAACAACTGCGGACAACCATCAATTTTGAGAGAATTGAGACAAGGAAGATCATTTGGTAATCTTCCAACAAGTTTGGGACAATTTATGATGGAAAGCTCACTGAGATGACTGAACGGCTGAACTCCCTCTGTTTCAAAAGCAGACCAATCCTCCCATTCTGGCATAAACTCAAAGCTCAGTCTCTCTAGAGAGGGGAAGGGTTTGGCACCACACTGCTGCCCATAGAACTCACAACCCAGGTGCTTTATTGCAATCATTCTTCAATGTAAAGGTTTTTAAGGAAGGGTAGTTGTCCAAGTGGTGGAAAAGATGTGCAACATTTGCTACCTTTTAATCGCATGAACTCCATTTTGGGAGAACGAAACATCTCCAACCCAGTTTGGAAATTTTGTACTGCCATACCCACTAATGGTGAGTCTTTCCAACAATTTGAAAGGTCTCATCACGTCAAGCACATCCCTCTCAACTATGTCATTCTGTGAACAATGAGATTCATCCTATTCTAGTGATAACTCTTTTAACTCCTCCTTAGACATTAAATTGGCATCTCTTGCATCCTTAACACCACTGACATTCTCCAGTCTTGATATGTGTATTGCCCCTCGAATGTGTGATAGGTTTTTCAACTCTCCTATTTTATGCCCACAATCTTTACCCACCATAAAATTTGACAATGTTTGGAGATTAATTAATTTACCTATATGTAGCGACATTTCTTCTGATGGTGGAATATGCACGCTAATTATGTCAAAATGGCGCAAGTTCACCAGCCTCCCCATGTTTAGAGGCAACTTCTGAAGTTGATGACAAATTTCAAAACAAGACTTCTAAATTGTAGAGAGTTACCACTGTGTCAGGTAACCTTGCAATCCTAGAACCGGATACATCAAGATACCGCAAATGCTTTAGATCTCCAATGGAATCTGGTAGTTCAATTATACCAATACCACACAAATGCAACTCACGTAAGCATTTTAACTTTGGCAACAAATCATGTATCAAGTACCTCGTTATGCAGTGAAATTGTTGTTGTGGCAAAAATTCTAAGAATGTTCGTAAGCATTTGGCATCATCGAAAGCTTTAAATTTTTTGATTCCATCATAATGGCTAGCAACATAAGATACATGGCGTGCTTTGTCCGAAATCTTGTTCTACCTGCCACCCTCTAAATTATTTTCTAACCTAAAACATTTGTCCCCTGCAACATCTTGAGCCAAATCATTGATGAGGTCATGCATTATGAATTGCGATTTGTTACCACTTGATAGCTGAAAAAAATGATCTTGACACCAATTCGTGAAAATACTTGCGGCCTAAATCTTCCATTTGGTCTCCACCCTTTTGGTTGCTCAATTAAACCTTCAGCCATCCATAGCAAGACTAATTCCTCCTCCATGAATTCGTAGTCCTTTGGGATAATTGCACAATAGGAAAAGCACCTCTTTAAATGGACAGGGAGATGAAGGTAGCTCAATTTCAATGTTGTAAGAATGCCACTTTCCTCATTCCATATATTGCTATTTAGTATCTCTTTCCATTCATGTTTTTCTTGTTTACAGCATAATAAGCTGCCAAGGGTAAGCCTCTACACCTGTTCTCAACAATTTTCTTACCAATTGATACCAATTCTGGGCATTCCATGATATTTCTATTCTCAAATGCATGTTCAGCAAAGATTAACCAACAATCATCATATGATAAGTTTTTCAAATTGAAATATTCATCCATGCCCATCTGCTTTACAACACCTCCTTCTCGCGTTGTCACAATGATTTTACTTCCAGGTGCTCCGGCTCCAAATGGCAATCGTAGTGAATTCCACCCATCATGTCCATAGTGCCACACATCATCTAGGACAAGCAAAAACTTTTTTTCTACCAGTGTGTCTCTTAATTGGACTTGAACCTCATTTAACTTGCCCAAATCACATGGACGGTGAGTGAATGACTCGAGAATTGCCTTTGTTGTTCCCAGAATGTCGAAGTCAACAGAAACACAAACCCATGCTTTCATATTGAAATGCTTTTCCACTTTGTCGTGATCATAAATGTGCTGAGCTAGTGTAGTCTTGCCGATCCCACCCATGCCTACAATAGGAATTACATCAAACTTTTTTTGCAATAGGTGCATCCCCAAGTAGCAATCCGATAATTTGCTCGATGTCTTCATCTCTGCCATGAATGTGAGGCTCCTTCAAACATGTAGTTTGTGATCTCTGCATTAATCTATAGGCATCTTTCCAACAAATCTTTTATCTAAACCAAGTTCTTTTCCTTTCGTAGAAACTTCTTGTAATTGACTGGTGATCTCAATTAGATTTGACCCATTTTCAAAATTGAATGGAACAATATTAGAGAGGCGTGGGAACTTAGCTGGTCTTCTTTCGATCGTCGTGTCCTCTGCCATTAGCTTCTTTTCGAGATTGTCAGTGGCAAAATCATCCAATATGTCATCTGCATCGTAAGCCAAACGGTAAACCTTTTCAAGCCACTTTTTGATATCCTTATGGTATATCTGTTTGTTCTCTGCATCAGCCAACAAAGTCTTTAAATCCTCTAATGCCTTCTTCAAATTCTGGATGCTCGTGCCAACGTCTGCTGTGCTCACTAAGTTGCTAAAAAAAGAGGACGATTTATCAACCATAGCTTGTACGAATGGAGAGATAAAGATCCCAAATACATCCATGGTGTTTGTTCTGAAAGTAGGAAAGTAACGAAACCAAGCAATACAAATATCCATGGTGAATTTTCATTCTCCTTGGACTTCTTGGTTTCTAGTCTTTTTTTATTCTTTTTATTTTTTAAAATCATTTTCTAGCTCTTCTATGGATTAGGTACGAGTGTAAGAGTATGATGACGTATAGGCTCACTAATTAGTGCCTCTATAATTATCAAATTTCTAAAAAATTAACATTTAAACTGTGTTTGGTTCATGAATTTAGGAAATAATTTGGAAAGGAAAAAGGAAAAAGTAGGGTAAAATGTAAATAAAATATACATATATTTCACAGAGTTTCACACACTTTTTTCTTTTTATTTTCCAAATCTCTCCCCAAATCCATAAACCAAATACAATATTAAAAGTTAACAACCTTCCTAGATTTGAGCTTTGTGATTCTAGTGTTCTATTCCAATAATTTGTTAGTCACCTCACCTAACCTCACCTAACGGCTTATTAAAAATTTAATTAACAGCTTTACCATTTTGTTCCAAGAAATACATCTGCAATTGTCAACTTTTTTCATTTAGTATTTGATTGCACGCCAAGCCAAACAAATTGTCTCCTTTTTCACACTTGACGGCAGTTGATGCATTAATTTAAAATCAAGAAGTAATATTCATTGAGATCTCTCGGTGGAAGTGGTGAACTTTGCTGGTCAAACTATAAAGGTATATATAATCATAATTTTATTTTTTTAAATACTGTCTTGGAAAGTATTTTTAAAAAATTAGATAAAAATTTGAAAATATCACTTATAAAAGTATATTCAGGACAAACAAATTCATACCGAAAGGTTTATTTTTGTGACGAAAATTTTAGTTCCAAAAGCATAGTAATTCATTACGAAATTTTCAATTTTGTCGTTAAAAATACAATAATGACACTTTTGACAACTAAGATAATTTGTCCCTAATTTTTTTCTGTGTAATACATTAATTTGTTGTGGTGATGACCAGATATGGTCAAGTTCAAATCAAGGGAAGAAATTAGTCATAGCATATAGATTTTATGGAGATTATTAGAATCCAAATATTGAGAATTAAATCAAGATATAAAGTAAATTAGTCGTAGACTTATGTCTCAAAGTAGCAACCTCCCACAGAATGACACTAAAGCTATATATATCTCACCAGTAGAATTAACATAAGACACAAAATAAATTTCCAAAACAAATTAGTGGGTTGCCACTATATGTGGATCCTCCACATCAAAAATCCGAGAGACTATAACAGAAAGGATATCCATTCTAGATTAATTTGTGTAATCTCGGTAGGTATCTTGAGGCTTTGCCTCAAGTTGTTGCCTCTATTTAGAACTTGGTTGGTATTCTAAAGATAACATCACATGGAGATAATGAACCACACTAATTTCATACTTCTTACTTCTAGACGACACCTATATCCTAATAAAGGAAAGGAACTTTCAGACAATCCTAACAACAAACGTATGTCCTAAAAAGATTTATTCAATGAAGAAAAGCCTCAGTAGTTATATAATCAAAGATTTGAAAATTGTGATCATTCTACATACATGCAGAAGCAGAGGAGTTAGGAATTGAGAAATTGAAGGACTGCCTATTGGGAACGTTTTGAACTGCTTTATAGATTAAATTCTGGATTTTAATTTTTTTCGTTTCCAGGATGAGTTCTGATTTTTTGGGGGGGTAACATGTTGTGTAGAGCGAAAAAAAAAATGGAAAACAAGGTGGCTTAGATTCATAAGCAAACAAAAGAGTGGAGTGACAATTGAAGCTAAATGAGAGGAAATCATTATGAAGACAGGAAATGGAATAGATACATTTCAAAGAAGCTTCTCAGTGCCTTGGATGTTAAAGTTGTTTGTCCTGGTTATATTGAAAAAAGGCCAACTTTTTGTTTTCATTTGTAAATCTTGTGCTCATTTTCTGTCAATCTGTTCAGAAAATCAGTGTATTGTTAGTATTGTCTTATTGTATATTGATATTAACAGCATATTTGATTTTGGATTAATGATAATGATATGATCACCAATGTGTTATTTGTTGTGTAAGAAAATTGAATCTTTGATTGTGCTTTTTGAAGGTCATTTGCAAATAAGCAACATATACATGCACATGCTGGTATTAGGAATAGAAACCAAATTAATGATTCAATTATAACTTAAATTTGTTATAAAATCTAAGATTGTAGTTGAAGTTAATACAATTTTCTTTACTACTGTAATATCTTTTTTTGAACAATACTACTGTAATATCTAATACAAATCTTATAGGCAGTTCAAAATTTATTTTGAGCTCACCTAGATCACATTAGTGGACCTATGCCATATCAATAAATCTAGTAAATCAAGGTTCATTCATGTTGATGGTTGTTACTTGTGGGTAGGTCAGTGTGAGTGCCCAATTTCTTTTCTTTTCTTTTTTTTTTTTTTTTGGAGGGACTTATGTGTAGGTTTTAATAGGTGGATTTATTGTTCAATAGGTCCTATAATAATTAATGGCATTTTTCATCAAACACTATTACAAAAAGTCACTAATTTTCAACTTTCAGCAACAGTTTGAAAAATTCATTACAAAAAAGTCACTAATTGTAAGTTTTGGCGATAATTTATAAAAATCGTGACCAAAAAAGTCACTAATTGTCAATTTTTAGCGACATATGCAAAAAAATCATAACAAAAAATTATTTTTAGCGGCAAATTTATTAAAACTTATTTTTAATAGGACTTGATGGTAATTAAATCCAACTATTAGGACCTATTGATAATTTATCTTTCTTTTTTTTTTTTCTTCTTTCTTTCTTTCTTTCTTTTTTTTTTTTTTCTGGTGAGACAAGCAGTTGTGCAACACTTCTCAAGTCAAACAATAAAACAAAAACCACATCAATTATCATTAGATTTGAAGGAACATGCATTCTCTACATTTTTTTTTTTTTTGATAAATAAATTAACATGCATTCTCTACATATAATAGACAAAGCCTGAGTCCTACAATAAACTAATTACATTCATAGATTTCCATTTGAACTGGATTCACAGTTGATAAGAGCAGGAAAAACAGCTTTAAATTGATCAACATTTTGCTATTAACCATAATAAAGGGAGTAATTTAAATTTACAAAGCATTTAGCCAATGTGGCATTTTGAAAGGCACGAATAAAAAAATATGGCATTACATAAGGCATGAATATTGGTAAGCCTAAGAAATCCATTGACTGTTTGTAGCAGCAAAGAAATCCATTATTGAAATTGATCAACATGAATATTGGTTCATTCATTGTTGCTTGTGGGTAGGTAAGTGTGAGTGCTCAATTTCTTTTATTTATTTTTATTTATTTTTACTTCTTCTTTTTTTTTTTTTTTTTTTTTTTTCCAGTGAGACAAGCAGTTGTGCAACACTTCTCAAGTCAAACACTAGAACAAAAACCACATGAGTTATTATTAGATTTGCAAGGAACATGCATTCTCTAATTGGCTTTTTTTTGGATTAAAATTCACAAAAAGACAAAATAAGTTAAAATAATTAATAAGACAAAATATCACATCAAACTTACAATCATTTCATTTTTTTTCTCATAAATATCACACTCAACTAGAAGAAAGAAAAAAAAAAAAAAAAAAAAATCTAACTCTCTTTCCAAACACAAATATTTTAGCCTACTAAAACAGTCAAAAATTAAAATAGTCTACTAAAATAACCAACTTCTCAAACGAGGCCTATAATAGACAAAACCTGAGTCCTACAATAAACTAATTACATTTCATAGATTTCCATTTGAACTTGATTCACAGTTGATAAGAACAGGAAAAAACAGCTTTAAATTTGATCAACATTTTGCTATTAACCATAATATAATAAAGGGAGTAATTTAAATTTACAAAGCATTTAGCCAATATGGCATTTCGAAAGGCACGAATAAAAAAATAGTGGCATTACATAAGGCATGAATATTGGTAAGCCTAAGAAATCCATTGACTGTTTGTAGCAGCAAAGAAATCCATTATTGAAATTGGAAGGCCATCTCTGTTGCGCCTTAAGGTTGATGGATATATGCTTGAGAAACTGGTCATTTAATAAAATTTAGTTCCAGTTGTGGAAATCCGAAATGATGCGACTTCAAAATCCCATATCCATTAGCAAAAGTAAAAATGATTTCTTCCTGAGAAACAAACATGTTTGTAATTAACAACACAAACAAAAAATAAAGGAAAACTGTTGAAAGACAGAGAGTTTGGTAGATGCTCAACTCTTCTCCGTTAACAACTTTGCCTTTTCGTTAACTCAAGGGTGGGAATCAACTTTGTATGGTGACGTGGCGAACAAACTGAAATATGAATTTGTGTCCAGATTTAATTGGCGCGGAGCACCACATAGGACAAATAGTGTTGTGCTACAAGACTAACCACACAATGTAGCACTCTAGGAAACTTTAGGAAAATTTCACTCTAGAGGATCCTTGCTCCAGAATAAGATGGCAGCTTTGGGAGATCAAAATACTACATTTTTATTAAAACATAAAAGTTGATGGCCATATAATGAGGAATAATATTCTCAGTCTCTACAACAATAGTGGGAAGAAATTAGAAGAGGTAAATGAGATTAAGGCTTTGGATATGGTATGGACATATTATGTATGTCCACATATTATGAATTTTTGTCTTTTTCCTTTTGACAATCCGTTGTCTAAAAGAACATTTTAAACTTGGAGTTTTTTTTTTAATAAATATTCTACAAAATCAAATTGTTTATCAAAGTAACCCATTTTTCAAATTATTTATCAAACTATATTTTTTTAAAACATAAGTTCAAAATGCGATTTCATATTGACTTGACTTACTGATATATAGATATGGGACATGTCAATATAAAATTGCATGTTCAAGATGCGATTTTACCACGAAATCGTATTTTGAACCTGTGATTTTAAAAAGTGAGTTAATTTGATAAATAGTTTGAAAAGTTGATTATTTACACACACACACACACACACAAAAAAAAAAAAAAAAAAAAAAAACCTCCTAAACTTGACTCCATAGTTTTTTGATTTGGGAAGGTATTATATTTCAAGGGCCTAACTAGCACTTTGCCTCGGAACATCAACTAATCTGAAAAAAGGATCAAAACTTTGTTCAAGTAATTGCCCTTCTACATCATTTATATGATCTAAGTAACAAAACATATTCTCTCTAAAGAATGCTCTTAAAAAGTAAATTCTAATAAATTAGCCACCTAACCAGTTACAAATGAAGATGCGTGCCAAGGGACTCGACCCTTTTTCAAAATATATATATATATATATTAAATCAAATCAAATCAAATCAAATTATGAAATAAGGGTATAAGCAAAATTATAATGGAAGAAGTCAATACTGGCATCTCATTTCACTCAGTGGTCCTGTAACGCCCTCAAATAATACATAATACCCATCATTTAGACATGCAGAGATATAAGAAAATCAACACTTTTCCATTCATTAGAGTAGTTCTTTCAATAGTATTACATGTTAACAACAAAAGCAAATGCCCTACGGGCTTACAGCTTTCCAAGTCAACACTTCGTTACACAAAAGAAGAGTACTAACTCTATACAAAATAAGCCCTTGGCTTGATATACATGTAATACAAACAAAATAACCAAAAAGAGTCTTCAACTCCCATAACCATCCAAGCTATGTCCTTGGAGGTGGCATGCTACCTGTACCTGAAAATAATGTCCCATAAAGGGTGAGCCAACGCCCAGTAGAGATATGCTAAACACAATATGAGTCGTAACTAAGACATTAGCAATTGATAAATGTTTAATTCCCATAAATCAATTCATAACTCGTTTCCATTATATGACCACTATGTCCATGTTTCATTTCATTTTCCATTTCTTATCAAATTCCTAATTCACAACAACGGCTCAGAACTTGGCCAACAACTTACATCGGGTAGTTACTCATGTTAGACATTTCCCATTTTACAATAGATAAGCATGCTAGCTATATCAACATCTCAACAGATAAGCATATAAGCTATATCAACACTTCTATAGATAAGCATATGAGCTATATCAACACATTAACTGACAAGCATATGAGCTGTATCAGCAAAGTCCATCCCCTATCTCCTCCCAAACAACATCCGGTTTAGAGGTCCATCCCCTATCTTCCCCTAAACTGTGGAATACATCCCCTATCTCCTCCCACACAACACAACGTATATACACATAGGTCATATACACAATCAATCAATACATAACGTTAATGTATTCTATCAACCGTCATACTATATGACACATCCAATTGATTAGTTTTAGTTTGCCTAATCATCATGCATTGTCTACAACAATCATAGCTACCCTCCACCGGTAGCCCAAAGCAATTATTTCTAAACAGATAATAAAAGCCCCAATAGATAAAATATCAATGTTTCAAAAGTGAGCGGTTAATAAATCCAACTCCATCATTTCGCAATATAATGAGCCCATTTTCATTATTTCCAACTCAATTCCAAATAACAACAACTTTCCCAAATTAACTATACCAATTAACTTACGCAACAAATTAGGGTTTTCTACCCCATTTCCCAACAAGAACCCAATGGTCTATATACAACAACCAACAACAATATCATTATTTTGAAACCCAAAATGCACATTTAAGAATCAAAATAATAAAACCCTCCTTTAACATTTTGAAACCCTAGATCCCAAAATCAAACCATTTAACAAATGCCCAATAATCTAGGTCAAAACCCATAGTAGTGAGTAGGAACCCCTACCTCAAGAGATGAAACCCAACGAAGGAGATGACGAAAATGAAAATACTCCAAATCCCGAAATTCTTGGATCAATAGATAGCCCTCGACGATCAACCCAACTTTTACAAAGGCCGAAGGAAAGGGAAGCACTCTAGCTAGATCAAACCCTAGAGAGAAGAGAGTTTCTAGAGAGAGAGGCTCTCAAAATAACATTTTAGAAAGTAAGAGAGAGAGAGAGAGAGTGAATGCAAAAAGTGATTCAAAAATGCCCAACTACCTCCTGATATACGATAGGTCCGCTCGAGCGGAGAACATAACGCTCGAGCGTCAAGAACAAAAACCATGGTCCGCTCGAGCGCAATAAGGCCCGCTCGAGCGCCAAGACACAAAGATAAAGCACACCCGCTCGACCGTGAAAAACCAGTCTGCTCGAGCGCAAATCTCCCCCTCCCAGAACTTTTACCAAGAATGTACTACCCGCTTGAGCGCTAACAATCCCGCTCGAGCGCGACCTGCTCGAGCGCAAGAAACCTGCTCGAGCGTAGAAATCACCCATGCAGAAGTTTTGCTGAGCACCAAAATACTGGGAGTGTGCAATCTCCGCTCGAGCGCCAGACGACCCGCTCGAGCGGAACGACCAAAAACCTGGCAACAAGGATATAGACCAAGGCTCGACCTACCTGCTCGAAACATGCCCAACACATCCTAAAACTCAAACATAAAGAATTAAAGGATGACAACAAGGTATACAACCACCAACTCTTCGGAACCAAAGTCCGGAATACAACAAATACAGAAAGGGAGAACCGGGATCGCTATGCAAACATTCTTTATATACATACATCATAGTAGATTTTAAGCATCTGATATATATATCAAACATCCATGACTTTACATCCAAGACAAACTTCAAAATATCCAACAAAAACAAAACAAGGGGGTTGCTTCGCTTGGATCCGCTCAAGCCCAAGCTTGTTTCATCTCGGAAGCACATCGAAAACGGCTTACATAGGGTTGACTCCAAGGCTCCCTCTAGACTTGATGCTCAGCTTGCTCACCTACATATATATATATAGTGAGTTAAGGCCCAGTGAGTAATAACAGTATGAAGGGTTAAATGAATGAAGTTCATCAAGATTCAAAACATAGTTTCTATTTCTTTGATCAACATTTCATTTAAGCAATGAATCCAATACATCACAATAGCAATAACAATTCAATAGATTTACGTGGTACATCCAATAGAGTATCAATATATCAATAAAAATTGGACCTCGAGGATCAATTAATGGGACCACAACGGGTTGATCAATATAACATATTCAATGGGACCATTAAGGTCTAATATTAGAGATCTCTGTGCTCCAATTAATCCAATGGGCCATGGTATTGTTTTCCCCCATTTAAGGGCCTATTAATCCAATAGGTTATGGTATTGTTTCTCCCAAGCAAAGGCCTCACTAATGGATGCCACAAATACAATTCAAAAAAGAACATTTATTAATAGACAATAGAATTTCAAAAACATCAATCACACAACAATTTTGAAAGTAAATATAACTTGAACATGTCGCTATAAAGTTACTACTCACAGTAGATTATATCGATACTAGGCCTCAGACGTCCACCTATACGAAACACAAAGCAAACACACATTGAAGTTCAATCTCAATTAACCATTGTATCTTAATTCAATTCTCTTCTTGTGTGTTTCTAAGTCTTTTTCTTATTAATGGTAGCTTAAACAATGTATAAAAATGTTCTAGGAAGCATAAGGATGCAATTATGCACGTGGAAGTATATTTAGAAAGTGCTGAAAATAGGGCAGTCCGCTCGAGCCAACTATTGGTCGCTCAAGCGATCTGCGTGGCTCTACAAAACTACTAGGTGCTCGCAATCTAGGCTCGAGCCAACTTTCTAGTCGCTCAAGCCAGGGTTCAAAATATAAGGTGGTCGCTTGAGCGGTCATTAGGTCACTCGAGCTAACTACCAAACTCTACAAAAATACTGAGAGCATATGAAGTTCGCTCGAGCCACGAGTCCATCGCTCAAGCGACCTGGACGATTTTTGGGTTTTCTAGAATTATGTTTGAAGTTCAAAACACATTTTTCAAACTCAAAGTTTGCAAGGCTTGGTTGAAAATCATGTAAACTCTTTGTATAACATGGAAACATGTTCAATTTGAAATCAATTACCCAAAATCATTATCAAACTCCCAAATTCAAACTTAAACAACCATATTTAAACCATGCATGGGATGAATTCTTTGGCTTTTTTTTCAAAACTTAATCAAATTACATGAAAAGTGTAAAAACATAAAGAACTCTTCAAGTTAATGCATAAAAGTCCCATGCATGTATGAATTTTATTGAAAATTGAACTCAAAGATGAAGAATTATGCATGCATGTCACAATTCAACCCAATTCTACAATAATTCATGTGATTCTAGCTCATCCTTCTCAATTTCATACATACGGTCCTACAAACTTAGTGAATTCAATTTCTACATGACCTAATTACAAGATTTATAGATGAATTTCATACCTAGAGCTTGAATTAGGTGTTATCTTGCTTAATTCTTCAAGTCTTCCTCAAATTCTTTACAAATCTCCTTCAATTCCTCTTCTCCCTCACTCTCAAAGGTTGAGTCTCTCTCTCTAATTTCGGTCAAGTGATATATTGAGCTCAATTGAGCTTATATGCTATATATTTATAGGTGTAATTAGCTTAGGCTAATTAAGCTCACTTATAACTAATTAATTCCACTTAGTTTTAATTAATTTTAATCAATTCTAATTAATTTGATCCGAATCAAATTTTAATTAAAGTAGCCATATGATTCTAAATATTTTAATTAGCTTATTGGGTTAGTCAATTTTGGTTTCTGAATTCGTTTGGACTTTCAATTTTTGATTCTATGTCAGTTTTCAATTAGATAATTCATATAATAATAGATAATCACAAATTAAGTATATAATCATACAATTATGCTTACTAAAATAATATAGAAAAATACTGCGGAGGTCGGGGTTGTCACATATATATTAAATTATTATTTTATTTCTCACAAATGTTTTTTTTGTATTTCCTTGACTTTGTATTTTTTTTTTCACTATAAGTTTTGAACTTTTATAAGTGAAAAAAAAAAAATTAACTATAGCGATCCCGGGTTTACCCCTTGTTGTACAGTGATCTGGACATGTGTCCGTGGATGTTAGTAGTTGATTATTATCGTGTTTACATCCTTTCCTACTTAGTATTTGAGTTATAGGATGTGTTCGGTAGGTTTGTTACAGGTTGGTTGAGCTTAGGAACCAAAACTAGTTGCCCAGATTTTGGCCTGTCCGCTCGAGCGGAGATTTTGGCACTCGAGCGGGGACCTTGTTGTGGCTTGGCCGCTCGAGCGGGGGTTTTGGCGCTCGAGCGGGGAATACACCCATCCAGTATTTCCTGTGTAGTGTTGGACGCTCGAGCGGGGGTTGGGCCGCTCGAGCGGGAGGTTGTGAGTGACGCTCGAGCGGGGAGTTGTACGCTCGAGCGGGGGACCTGTCTGCAAAAGTGCTGGGAGTGTGCATCCGCCGCTCGAGCGTGGGTTTGGCCACTCGAGCGGGAGTCTGTGAGTGCCGCTCGAGCGGGGCGACTGGTTTAAAGTTCTGTGTTTTGACATTTTAAATCACTTTTTCACATTCTCTTCTCTCTCCTACTTTTCCAAAAACACCATTGTTGAGCTTCTCACACTAGAACTCTACCTTCTCTCTAGGTATTGGTCTAGTAGGAGTGGTTTGCTCATCTTTGGCCTTTACAAAAAAGTTGTTGATCGTCGAGGGCTACCTTTTAATCTGAAAATTTCGATATTTGGAGCACTTTCGTTTTCTTCATCTCCTTGGTTTGGTGTCATCTTTTGAGGTAGGGATAACCTACTCCTCTTTATGAGCTTTGTCTTTAAATTTTGGTATTTTGAGATGTTGGGGGTTGTTGTGTAATTTTGGAAAAGTTTGGGACTTTTGTGCAATTTTACAAAAGTTGGGTTTTCATTTATAATGAGTCCATGAGCATGTTTAGCGTAGAGAAATGGAATGAATGTGGAAACGTTGATGAAAATGGAACCTAAGGGTTGTAATGTTAATTGTGGAAAAATATCCTAATTACATTGGTTAATTAATTTGTATAATTAATTGTGAGAAATAAGGAATTGAATTGGAAATGTGGACATTGGGAGTGTATGGAATTAAAGGGTGTAGTTGGATTGTTTATCGCTCACCTAGTTAGAATGTTGATTATATATATCCATTGTTGCATCTATATTTTGTATAGAAATAACTGCTTTAGGCTATCGGTGGAGGATAGTCTTGATTGTTGTAGACAATACATGATGATTAGGCAAACTAAAACAAATCATTGGAATGTGTCATTGAATATGACGGTTGAAAGAATACATTAACTGTATGTATTGATTGATGATGTGTATAATAATTGTTTGTATGCATTGTGTTGTGGGAGGAGATAGGGGATGTACTCCACGGTTTAGGGGATGATAGGGGATGGACCTCTAAACCGGATGTTGTTTGGGAGAAGATAGGGGATGAACTCTGTAGATATAGCTCATATGCTTATCTAGTGATGTGTTGACACAACTCATATGCTTGTCTTCGGAAGTGTGATATTGCTCTTGTGCATATCTATGGAAGTGTTGATATAGCTCATATGCGTATCTGTTGATGTGTTGGTATAGTGAGTGTGCCTATCTTTTATGAAATGGGAAAACGTGTAATATGAGTTACTGTCTCATATGAGTTGTTTGGCCAGGTTCTGAGCCACGGTTATGAATTGAGAACTGAAAAGAAATGGAAAATGAATTGTAACATGGACTGGTATATCATGACACTGTAAGATGATATGTGTGGATGTATTAGTGTTGGCCATCTATCAACTGCTAATCTTTTAGTCAGTGTTCATAGTTGGTTTAGTGTATTTCTGCTGGGCTGTGGCTCACCCTATATGGGAACATCATTTTCAGGTACATGTAGCATGCCACCTCCAAGGACATAGCTTGGGAGGCTTGAGGCGGATGGATTTTTGTTCTCTACCTTCTTTTTGATGTATTACATGTAGATTCAAGTCAAGGACTTAATGTGTAATTGAGCTAGTGCTCTCTTTTTGTAACCAAGTGTTAACTTGGAAAGCTGTAAGCCCGTAGGGCATTTGCTTTTGTTGTTAACATGTAATACCTTTTGCAATCAAATACTCTGATGAATAGAAGAATGTTGGTCTTTTGTATATCAATACATGTCTATATTGATGGGTTTAATGTTTTTATTTTGAGGGCGTTACATCAACCATTAATGAAATTAAGAAAGAATATTCATGTTTCTTATTTGAATTAATTTTGAGATTTAATTTAATAAAAATAATTTAAATGAAAGAGACAAATATGGAGATATAGATTTTAGATGTAATAAATAACAAATTATTTGAGTATTTTATTACTTTCAAATAATTTATTTCTTTAGGTAAAATTCTATTTTAATTAGATGTAAGAAATGACAAATTTAAATAGTTTATTATTCTCAAATAATTTCTTTAATGGTCATTCCCTATCATCTAATTTTAATTTACTGTAACGTCATTAGATATTTTTTTCACTTTTTTATTTATTTTTAAGGTGAGAAATATTGGCTTATTTTTTAATGATAATTAAAATTTCAGAATAAAATAGGATTGTGAAAAGATAAAATGATAATTTTTATATATATATATATATATATTTATAAGGTAACATTTGGTAAATTTTGTAAGTCTATTTTTTTTTTATTATAAATATGAAATGTTACCATGTTTATTTTTCTTAAAAAAAAATTAATACTCAAATATGTTTACAAAACAAAAGAAAAATTCACATTTCGTAAGTTGCTATGGTATATTAGGTGATGCTAGCTAACATTAATGAAAGAAAAAAAAATGACGAAAAAAATTGAGGCAAAAACATAGAGAAGAGAACAAATAATAATAATAAATTATATGTTATGCTATTTGCTGTAGTGACACTATGAAAAAATGAATGAGAAAACAAATAGAAAGAAAAATGAAAGAAATAAAATAAAGAAAATGGAAAGAGAGGGATAATTTCACTAAATATGTATTTTTCATACGGAAAAAAAGATTCAAATACCTATATGTATTTTAAAATTTTTATTCAAACTCTAATTTCTCAAAATAATTATTTATAAAATTGGTGATCTTTTTAAAAAATAAAACATCTTTTATACTTTGTTTCATAATTTTCAAATAAATGATTGCATTTAATCTAGTATAAGGTTTAATGGTGATCAATTTATTAGCTCTTTTTTTTTTTTTTTAAGATAAGGTGTAGAATTTAATAATTTGTATAGAATTTAATAATTTTGTTTAACATTATTAAAATAATGTATGGGTCTTTATTAATTTTTTTATAAAACCTCAAGAGAGGTGAGTGAAATTTACTATTTGAATACATAAAGGCAATTTTGAAATTTTTTACTCATAGTACATGACGTCAGCATGACATCATCATATTCTGTTAAAATAATTTACAAAAGATTAATGGTAGAGGAATCTTAATAATAGTTTCAAAAGTGAGGGAGGTTTTCTGTAATTATTGAAACTACAAGGGAGGTGAGTGTAATTTACCGAATTTGACGGAAACATGTTTCTCAAGGTTTTTGGCTGTTCCGGATTTGGATTCATTTATGATTTCTGCCTCATATTCTTTACTATGCAATTTCCTCTAATAAGGAATTTCTTCTCATGAAGAAAGGCTATTTTTTTTCTACACTAGCTCTTTTTTTTTCTTTTTCTTTTTTTCTTTCTTTTTTTTTTTAATTTCAAAATTTATTAGAAGGAAAAAGAGAAGAGGAACCTAGCAATTTGCATAGCACAAAAGTAAGACTCGTACCAAAGTGTCATGTCTGGTAAGAAGCGCCTCATACGCTAAACCAATCCTTGATCTTTGCTTATTGATTCTTCAAACACAGGCAACAGTTAATTATGGTAGGTGGGTATAGAGCAGTGTATATTTGGGGTGTCATTTCATTTGTTTAGTGCTTTTATTAACTAGTCTGATGCTCAAATTGAGTGTATGCAAAGAATTTCTAAGTTACCAACTTCCCTTGATTTTAGCTGTGTGATCTAGTGCTATGTTCCAATAATTTATTAGTCACCTCATCCAGTGGCTTATTAAAAATTTAACCATTTTGTTTCAAGAAATATATATATCAAATTGTCAATCTTTATCAGTACAAAAACTATGCAAACCAACTCAAAAATGTGCTGCTGCAGTCTTTGGGGGCAGCAACAACAAATACATTTTAACTTCATTTTGTATTCGATTACAATCATACAAAATGTCCAAAACAAAAAATGTCTTCTTATTCACACTTGACTGTAGCAACTAATGCATTAACTTTAATTCAAGGAGTGGTAATGTATTCACTGAGATTTCTTACGGAAGTGATGAACTTTGCAGGTCTAACTATGAAGGTATATATATGATCAACAAAATTTTTGAAAATGTGACTTATAAAAGCACTTTTAGGGATAAAAACAATTTCATGCCAAAATGTTAACTTTTTTAGACGAAAATTTTGGTCCCAAGAGAATAGTAATTCATTTCATCGTTAAAAAATACAACGATGACAGTTTTGGCAACTAAGATAATTCGTCGCTGAAAAGTGATTCCGTCCCTAAATTTTTGTCTCCACTACCTTAATTTGTTGCAATGTGACCAGATGCTACGATGCCTTTAGAGTGACCATGATATGTGCATACAAAGGCCACAAGTTTGGATCACTAGATACAATAGCAAGGGAAGAAATTACGGCATATAGATTCTTTTAAAGGTGATTATTGAGACTTAAATTTGCAAATATCAAGACACAAAATAAATCAGTCATAGATTTACGTCTTAAAGTAGCAAGATCCCACAGAATGACACCAAAGCTATATATATCGCAGCAGCAGAATTAACACAAAACACATAAAATAAATTTCCAAAACATATTCATAGGCTGCCACTATATTTGAAGCAAAAGAGAAACTAAATCAGATTCAGGAGTGCTTTAATCTTTCATATAACCAGGAGCACCTTCGTGGATTTGGGTAGAGATTTGAAAGCAGAAGGAAAAGGGAAAAGGAAAAAGAAAAGGAAATAACATTTCACCCACCTTTTTCCTTTCCCTTTCCACATCGATATCCAAATCCACGATCTAAACACAGCCTAAAGAATACTCTTAAAAAGTGAATACCATGTGAACACTCAATTAGGCACTGTGGCACAGAGTAGAACCTCGTTAAATTCTAATAAATCAGCCACCTAACAAGCTATAAATGAAGATATGGGTCAAGGGACTTGAAAAAAAAAAGCTCATGACTTTTTTCTTTCATATGCATTCATTCATGTTGTTTCAATAAAGAAACTGCTGCACTGCAAAAAAAAAAAAAAAAAAAAAAAAAAAAAAAAAAAAAAAAAAAAGGAACTAATTTGCTCATATGTTGTTTGAGGTTAACACGATGAGAAATATTGGATGCATACCCATCTGGAACTTTGATATTCTTCAGGAGTGTACAAAACAAACCTCTCTCTCTATTGTTCATAGCGAAACATGTAGGCGGCAAATAATACCTGTTCCCAACCCCTTTTTTAGGATGTAATGCCTTTCGAATTCCCATATCTTGCAAGTCTCGACGAGCATTTAAATTATCCTTTCCTTTCCCATCAACATTTAATATCGTCCACAATACATTATCACACACGTTCTTCTCAATGTGCATTACATCAAGATTATGGCAGATCAAATTATGCTCCCAATATGGAAGCTCAAAGAAAATACTCCTCTTCCTCCAATTATGATCCTCCTCGTTGTCCACTTTTTCCTTTCCTTTCCTAGTTCTTTTTTGTCTGTTAGTTGGTTGATGCTTAGGCCCTAGCTGTCGTAACACATTAGCCCCCGATAACCAAGTTCGACATGGTTCAAATTCAAAAGTTCCATCAAAAGACGCATCATCTTTTTAAAATTTGTGACTCACATTCAACCAGCGGCGATGCCCCATGTAACAAATTTTACTTCCATTCTTCAAATACCGATGTCGAGTACGTATGTTACAACAAGGACAAGCTAAAGCACCTTTTGTGCTCCATCCAGACAAATTTACATATGCAGGAAAATCATTTATTGTCCACAATAAGACCGCATGCAATTGGAACATTTGATTAGTTTCTGCATCGTACGTCTGAACACCATTTTCCCACAATTCATTCAGTTCATCCACTAACAAGCGCAAGTAGACATCAATGTTATTGCCAGGTGAAGAAGGACCATCAATGAGCAATATCATCATCATATGAGGTTGTTGCATGCACAACCACGGTGGCAAATTATAAGGCATCACAATAACTGGGCAACTGCTGTGAGCAACATTCATTGCCTTGAATGGATTAAATCCATCCACTGCTAAACCTAGTCTGACGTTGCGAGGCTCACTCGCAAACTTGGGATACAAACTATCAAAATTTTTCCAGACAGAAGAGTCAGCAGGATGTCTCATTTTGCCGTCATCAATTCGGCCCTCTGCATGCCATCTCATTAATGAAGCAGTTTTGGATGACATGAACAATCTTTGAAGCCTTGGAATCAAAGGAAAGTATCTCACAATCTTTTGTGTTGTTGCTTCTTTTTATAATCATTCTTCTCACCCTCAAACTGTTTGTATCTAGGCGTCTGACACACTATCCAATCATCCCTACAAGCTGTCTCCTTCCAATACAGTGAGCAATCTCTTGGGCATGCATGTACCATGTGATAATCGAGGCCCAATTCCCTAAGGAGTGCCCTCATTGCATAGAACGAGTTTGGCAAAGTTTCACCTTTTGGGAATGCATCCTTTAAAAGTTTAAGCAACATCGTGAAAGACTTGTCGCTCCATCCACTAAGGCATTTGATATGCAATAATCGAACAA
The DNA here is from genome assembly GCA_036172215.1 of Camellia granthamiana. NCBI lineage: Eukaryota > Viridiplantae > Streptophyta > Magnoliopsida > Ericales > Theaceae > Camellia > Camellia granthamiana. Next base: position 326,457 of record JAXFYN010000225.1, on the reverse strand, counting down.
CAAATGACAGCGTTGAAAACTTGTGACACTCTGGATACAACTCTCTTTCGGCCTCCTTCAATAAACTGAAAAATCTTTCAGTTTTCTTATCCGGGCCTAGTTCGATATTAGAACTTCCTGTCTCATTACTAGCACAATGAACCAAGCTTGGTGGAGGAAGTCCGAACCCCTCATATATCATTTCATTGACTTCATCGCCATCATTCGAATCACTGACATTCTCATTCAATGGCACAGACGCCGGTAAATCTTCCCCATGAAAAATCCATCTGGTGTAGCTTGGAAGAAACTCATTGACCATTAAATGTTCCCCCAAAAGGTCTTTCTTCACTAGTTTGACATTCCGACACCGTTTACATGGACATGTGACTTCAATTGATAGAGGATTATTTTGGCATGCAAGTTTAACAAATTCCTTAACCCCTTCTATATATTATGGATGCAACCTATGCTGATTTATCTAACTTTTATCCATCTGACTTCGTCTTACACTACAAATGTCACTGTCAAATCAACAAAGTTTAAAATTATCATTTCATTTTAATTATTCTTAACCTCAATTAAGTACCTTCTAATGCATGCGACATGACACCATTCACCTCTAACTCTTCTCTAATAGGTTGGTTCATCCTACTTTCCCATTCAGGAATGCACAGTCTATATTGTAAAAAGTAGCTCATACCGCTCTATCCATCTCTAACGAAATTTCGGCAGCACCTCCCCATGGTTCTCCAAGTACACTACACAGGCTGGGTGTATTGCTACACCTTGTCTAGTATGCACCCGGAGAACATGAGGAGCTACTACATGAAATCTCTACGAGATGGACTATATTTAAGTAGTAGAACTACTAATTACAACATAGACTTGTGCTCCTGAACTGTCCAAACTGGACAATCCAAGAAGAGCCTCATCAAAGATGACTAGGTATCTCTGATGAAGATTCTTGGATGGGTCTACGGCTATTTATGCATGCATGGATAATTACTTGCTAAATTAACAACTTTCATGATTTTTGCATCCCGGTGGTGCAACTTGAATCAACACTATTAAGCATACTAGAAGCATTTCTAGCATGAAGCATATTAATGAAGAAACTAAAAGTTTCTACAATGCTCTTGATAGATTATGATATAGAACTTCATCAAGATAACTAGGTATCTCTAATGAAGATTCTACAAGAATAACCAGATTATCCTGATTGATCACAAAGTAAAAAATTCCATGATTGTAATTGATAGCACATAACAATGGCAAGTACTCAATATTAGGTATGCTTCATTTAGTTTGTTCTTGTACTCACAAGTAAGCAACAAGTTCTCACTACTACATGAACACCCACACATACCAATATATCTTAGTAGTGTTCTATTTCATTTGTATAGCACCATTTTTGTGTCCCTATCAAAGCCCAAAAAGAAAACTGTGCAGACGAGGGTAGATTTCAAATTACTTAACAAAAAATTATGATAAACATTAGAAATTCAAAATCATAATGTTACACAAAAAATATAAGCACAAAAAATATAGACCAAGCACACTTGCCAAATAGATAATTAATTGCAAAAATCCAAATAATCTCATACATTGTCACTCTGAGATCATGAGACCATCTATAGTATAAGCTATCTAATCCCAAACTGTCTTGCAAATCAATTACCACCCCCTCTCAAAAGTAATGAAAACAAACAAATCTACAAAATCTTAAATTAGAGAGTTAATTGATTTGAAAAACAAAGAAAGTGATGAAAAACAAACAAAACTACCAAAGAATTAATTGCTTTGAAAAATGTACCTGAGATGAAGAGCAAGAGAGATCGATCTGGTTCAACTATCTATGAAAGCAGTATATCAATTATCGTACCTCAAATAGAATATTTTGTAATACAAAAAATTAAATTAATTATGATCTAAAAAGCAGAATATTACTGGATGTGAATGTAATAAAAACACCAAAAAAATGAAAAATGAAACTCTTTTAAGATATCATTCTCCATAATCTAGACTACATGATCTATATGTTTTGACAATTTGCCTCACTTATAAAAAATAAAAATTAAAAAAAAAATTGGGAAAAAAATAAAAGAGAGAGAGAGAGGCAGTCTCTGCTTGTATGACAGTCTGTTGTTAAATGAACTAGCATATTACATTTGAACTATTAGATGGGATTCTTCTGCTTGATTCTTTCTTTCCTATTTTGAGAATTATTGTTGTGATCCATCAATGATGTAGATAGATATTGTATAGAGCTGGTGTTAACTTGAGCAAAATACATTTTCATACTAGATCAGATCAATTCTCAAGTTAATCCGGGATCCTTGAAGTTTAGGAAGAACATCCATGGGAAGCTCGAGGTTTGCTTTTCTTACTGCGAGTGGCTATGCAATTTCTTATCCATTGGGTCATAAACTTTATGTTTTTAAAGGTAAATATGTTTTCTTATAGAATATGTTGATAGGTAGAGTGGCAACAAAGTAATGATTGGCACCCACCACCATTGCATTTCAACCTTTCACATACTTCTTCTTTGATAGCCTGTGGGGTTACTATGGATTCTCAAGTTAGTACTATGATTCCCTCTTGTCTACTTTGGTTCTCCTTGAATTTTTTGCTTTCTTGTTTTTCTCCACTGCTATTGTTTAAAGTAACTTTAAATGAATGTGATTCACCCTCTTATCATAGATTGGTATTGATGTGGAAGAAAAGCAGTGGACAATAAGGAATGATATCTTGTCTTTTGCTAGGCGGTACTTTTCACACCATGAAATGGATTTCTTAGCTGCTATTTCAGACCCTGAAGTTCAGCGCCAGGAGTTCATAAAGTTATGGACACTAAAGGTTAGCTATGTTTCTTTAATAGTTAGTTTTAGATGTACTATTGGCAATATAGAATTAAATTGTTTTTTTAACATATATTTAAATTTAAATCAAATCAAATTTTAGCCAAGAAAATTATTTGTGATATGGTTTGCTAAAATACATAGAAAGCCTCAGAACTAAGTATCATTTCATTTATATGGACAAGATTATAACACCATATTATATGTTTGATTTGGTTAGGAAGTAAAACAATCTAACCCCTATTTGACTCTACCAAATTACGACAGTTTGTATTTGAATATTTAGCAGAAGTTTCTTTTGAAGGAAAAGGATGCAATCACTGAAAAATCAATAATAACGAGATGCTAGTCTAAAATATGCTTGAAAAGGATTCATTTTTTCAAATTTATGAGGTGAAATTGAGATGCTTCAACTGTCAATGATGCAGGTAAATTTTTAAGATCTGTATTCGTGCAGTTTTTTCCTTCTTTATTTCATTTCCTTGCAAAAAAAATATGTTGACAAATGATTATGTTGGTTTTAAAGACTGTTAATATCGCAGCTTGGCATGTTCTGCAAAGAATTTTGCATGTCATCTCTAACTTATGCCTGTGTCTAGAAGCCTTGTTTTGATATTTGGTGGGAATTGATTTTTTATGTATTTAAAGGAAGGTTCTTAAGACTTGTATTTTCAACAAAAATAAGCTTCTGCAAATCTAAATTCAATTTTTGGGAACATGAATCTTAAATCCTCTTTGGGTTACGCATGCATTTCAAAAAATATAGGGGAGCTTTTGGTCATTTGATGTACCCTGAGTGATATCAAGACTAACAGAGGGTTTTTCTTGGTTGATCTATTAAAGTGTATTAATTTTTGCCTTCCTTGGGTTGTGTCTATTTAACTTTCAGGAGGCATATGTCAACCATGAAAAACCCTCTGTTATTTTGTCATTGTACGTACACTGTGATTATTTTAGACTCGCTTAATAGTAAATGTCAAAAACCTAATCGAGTCATCTAGGTACTCATCAACACTTCACAACATATCTTCCATATACTTTTAAACTTGTTAACATTTTGAAAACTTCAAATTACTTTTTTCCAGCACAAGTGTCATCTCAAAGCTCTTCCAGGAAAGAAACTAGAAGCAATATTATGATAAGGACGACAGTATGTCATATTCTAATGGTCATCATTTACTTTTTTCTCTTGTCGTCCATTAATATTAGAATAACATTACTCAATGCATTGATCTAAAAACTGATTTGTCCACTCATTCTTAGAATTCTTATGTAAATTAACTCTTCTATACATTTATGGATCAGTTTAAGAGATAATTGGTAAAAATCAAAAGGACCTCAATTCTAATGCATGCTTTATTATGTGTCAACAATGCAAGATTCAGGACAAGAATGAAGCAGCTCTTAGAGATGAATACTTACAAACCAGATTTGATCGATCTGGTTCAACGATCTGATCTGATCTAATCTGAAAATGAAAAAATTAGCGAGTAAATCAGCAGATTTGACAATGAGAAAGTAGACCAACAGAGATCGCACTGGTTCAAACTCGAACACCGATTAAGAGAATGAAAATTGTACCTGAGATAGGAGCAACAGAGATCGATCTGGTTTGACAGATCGATGAAGAGCAACAGAGATCCAGAGCAACAGAGATCCAGAGTTCGACAAATATACAATGCAAAATTTGCAATCGACCGAGAGAGAGAGAGAGAGAGAGAGAGAGAGAGAGAGAGAGTGTGTGTGTGTGTGTGTTTGTCTTTGATCTGGTTCGATGAATATCAGTCGAGGGCTTTGGAAGAGAGAGAGAAACAGAGATGGAGAGAGACCGAGCTACGGAAGAGACGGAGAGAAAGTGAGAGACAGAAAGTGAGAGACGGAGTATGGACGGTGTCAATATATACACCCAATACGACGTCGTTCAACTGAGCTCTAAGACAACGTTTTGAAAACATTGTCTTTCATCCATCTATCATGGTGTTTCCCAAAACGCCATAAAAGAAACATTGCCGTAGCCCATTTTTCCTACAGTCAGCCCAAACAAAAAAAGGTTATTTGTGCAAGGGGTCCAACACCATTCAACCTGCACATACTTCAGCAGTCAACAATCTGTGCACTATTGGCATCTCAAGACAAGTTTGAGCAACATTATGTAGTTTTCTTGGCATCCACAGCTTTATTACAATTTCTTTCACACTCCAAGTCATAGAATGTAATGAGACAGTTGGTTTTTTCCTTGTAGAAACCACAACACTGCTATTATATTTCATTGCTAGCTAGCTTAATAGTAGTAATAGCACTTGTCAAAAACAATTGGAGTTGTAGCAATTTTATTGTATTATAGCTGAATCAACACAATTTTTGTTTTATCCACTTCTCTAGTCCATTAGACCTCCCACAAATCAAAGAGAGCTAATAATAGGAACACTCTAGAAGGATAGGAAATATCAGGTGAGCTAATAATAAAAAATATTCATCCACTGTGTTGTGAGCCTCAAATGCTAAAGCATCAGCCTAAATCTCTTCTCATCCAAGAACACTGTAAGGATTAACTCAAGCCATTGAAAAGTATATTAATCTCCTCACAACATATAAAAGTTTTAGAGACCAAATTTTTTTGTTCCTAAAAGTGAAAATTTTGTTGAAGAAAACATGTAAGGACTAATTTCCATCATCGTGAGGATAATTGCTAAAAGGTTGTTCCGAAAAGTCTTAAACAAGGCTTTTAGCAACAAAATTTAAAAAATGTCACTAATAAATTCACTTTTAGGGACAAAATAATTTGGTCCCAAAAGGGTTTATTTTTTGAGACAAAAGTTTTGGCCCCAAAAGGATAATAATTCATCACTAATGTCCAATTTTTATTGATAAAAATATAATGACATTTTTTACAACAAAAATATTTGGTCCCTAAAAAGTAATTTTGTCCCCAAATTTTTGTCTCTAAAACCTTTATTTATTTATTTATTTATTTTTGTAGTGATAATGTCGCCAATAACTGAAGATCTCCTGAACAATTCTGATGCAAAATCTCCGGTGCAAAACTTTATATCGCAAAGCGTAGGGCTTCAATATGACCTGCATCCCATACAAAAGGTTGTGTTACTATAATCTAGAAAATAATTTCCATTGAGCTAAGAAAGAACATCTGGAAGAGAAACAGACTCAGGTCAAATCAGGAATGCTTCTCCTCACTGAAAATACCCATTTTGGTAAGCTATTTGGTTAGTAGGAAATTATTATGGTAAGTATGAAGTGAATCTTTCCTAGGACCAACTGCTCCAACGTTGTAACTAAAAGAGCTATGATGAGTAGACCCTTATCACTCAACATATTGGACAACTGAAAAGGTGCAGAAGGACATGGTTGTGTTCTATACTTGTCAAGAAGCACTATATACAACTAATTTATATATCATTGCATTACTATACAGTTCTTGGCAAACACATTTAAACTTTGAAAAAGGAAACATGTGCATAAATGTTATGAACAGACTAACTAAAGCCTTCTCCATGTTTCCACTTCCAGGGAGATGCTTTGTTGTGTTTGCGCAGGTAAATTATATTGTTACGACTGCTCACAAATCACAGCATAGTGAAGAAATTGAGATGATTTCCAAAGCCAAGCAAAAACGAAATAACAAGAACACAAGTTCGGAAGAACTGACAGATCTAAGACATCTTTCCTCCCAATGTTCTTTGGCTGCGAATTATTAGTGAACTGAATGGCCTTAAAACAAAGCATAACAGAGCTGGTACAGCGTGCTCAACAAAACTTTTAGTAGTGCAAACATCTGAACATCAAAATTTTTATGTCAAAGCTTAAATATCATAATTGTGGCCATCAAATTTGGTAAACTGAAAATAAAGAGCATGTAGCATTTTCATCACCTAAACTTCAAATTACACTTGGATGCTATTTAAAAAAAATGAGGGGGAAAAAAACCCACACATGGGATGCTACAAATGGAAAACATGGAGGGGCACAAATCGATAAATAACTGCTCTAGGCACTTGAATTAGGACGAAAAAAACTTTGTGTACTCCTATACTGCATACAAAGGTTCACAATAACTTAAGCTTTCATGAGATCATGGGTGCCAATTGATACTTCACAATTTGAAGTGGAAGAAGTTAACATTGGGTTTGGCAACAGTGAAGTTCACAAGTATGTGAATAAAAGTACAGACAAAAACAAAAGTGAAAGGCACCAATTTGAATAGCCAAAAAACAACTTTGTACATTTTCTCACATCTCTACTTCCTCATTATCTTCTTTTCATTTCTGGTATTTTGAGTCCTCTAATGGAAAAGGTATGCTTTTTCAAGTATTCAAATCCCTTCATGAGTGTGTCCGCCTTCACTACCAACTTCGTAGTTAACCTGCTCTTCCTGAATATTCGCTACATCAAATGTCAACTTAGACAGGCCAATGATATGATTTGTGTGGCACTGATTAGCCTAACAGAGAAAAATCAAGTAGAGGGCAATGAGACCCACTCCAAGCCTCTTGACAAGATGCATATCATTCCTTGGTAAAAAAAAAAAAAAAAAAGTGCCAAGATAAGGCCTGAGATGAGAAATCCAACAGTAGAGAAGAGGCTTTTGTCTCGTGTTTTACCATAAAGAAACAAGAGGCCCTTCAACATTATATTAATCCGTATGTAGCAAAAGAATCATTCCACAACTATAATGCTAGAACAAGATTAAAGTTGATAGCCATAGAATGAGGAATAATATTATCAGCCACTATGACAATAATGGGAAGAAATTAAAGAGGTATATGAGATTAAGGCTTGGAATATACATATATATAAATGGTATAGATATATTATGTATGTCCACATATATGTATTTCATCTTTTTCCTTTAGACAATTTTATACTTGACTCAATAGGATTTTTTAATTTTTAATTTTGTACTTGACAATTTTATTTTTTCCTTTAGACAACTTTATACTTGCTTCAATAGGGTTTTTTATTTTTTATGTTCCAAGTGCCAAGCTAGCATGTTGCCTTAGAACATCAACTAAATTGAATACAAGATCAGAACTTTGTTCAAGTAATTGTGCTTCTACATCATTTATATAAGCAATTAACAAAACATACTCTCCTCAAGAATGCTCTTGGAAAGTGAATACATGTGAACACTAAATTAGGCCCCTGTGGCTCAGACTAGAAGAAAGTCAAATTATAATAAATCAGTCATCTAAGCAGAGCTACAAATGAAGATGTGTCAAGAGACTTAATGAAGTCAATCACATTGTAAGCTGACTCAAACCACCAAATACAACACTAATTTTCTGCTAATGTACAAGTTAGCAATCATCAAGTTGAATTACTTTGCACCTCTCAAGTTTCACTAAACAAGAAGGATATTCGAACAGATTTTCCATCCAAAGCTTTTCACTTTATTCAGAACTTTCAGCAGCCAAATCTTCTTCCCAAATGCCCTTTCAAAACTCATTCCTATTTAGGTGGTCTACGAGCTGCTGCTCACCATCTGAAGAGCTGACCCATGTTTCTGTTCTTTGCAAATCCATCTCCCAATGATATGCCGATTAACAGAAAAAAGAAGGCCATTTTTAGTAAAGTGCCAAACCAGTATGTCATCAGCAAGGCTTGGGGAAAAAGGGATTTTACATATCAACTCAGCTTCAAAATCCAAAAAGCCCTATCGGATGAGAGCTTCATTCCATTCCAGACACCAGTGCTTTCGTCAGCAAGAGAGCAAACTTTAGCATCAGCATGGAATCCATCTAACTTTCCAAATCATCACAAAACAGACATTCAAATCCCTTCAATTAGTTTCTTGCAGATTGCACACAAAATCTATTGCCTTTGACGACAAGGGAATTCTCAAATGTGCATGGGTATTTCTGCCTGCACTACCATTTTTTCTTGAGTCTTCCTATAACAAACCTCCATATTCTTGTGCAGAGTCTCAAGCATCCTCAAAAGCTACCAGCAAGATAAGGAAACAAAACCATAAGTTGACAAGAGGTTCAAAGTTATATATATGAACACAATTGTAGTGGAGATGAGAAGGCAAGCGAATTTGCTTAATAACAAACAAATTGAAATTAGCGACCAAACTCAAGCTCACTAAAAGGAAAAAGGACAAAACTTCATTTTATTTATTTATTTATTTTGAAAGGTCTAGACACAAAAGCCCAAAGCGAAGCCAAATATCCCACCTTATCCCCAAAACTTCATCATTTTATTAACTATTATTGTAAAGTCTTAGCTACTCTATCAAATAAAAGATGAAATGACTGATTCTTGTTGGAATGTGTTCCATATCACTTGGAGTTGCCCCATCTATGCTGGTTATAAGGCTCCAGCTTCCATCTCCTTGATATCTGGGTTTTAAGGAAAAGTGTGGGTTGGACTATTCAATTTGGTATCAGAGCTTGGCTGGGCCTGTAACTGGTATGCCATTTGTCCGGTTACTGTATGTTGTGGTCTAGGGAGGTGTTGGAATGTGTCCCACATCGCCTGAAGTTGCCCCATCTACGTTGGTTATAAGGCTCCAATTTCCCTCTCCTTGACACCTGAGTTTTAAGAAGTATGGGCTAGGCTTTTCAATTATTCTTCCATATTGTCATTTTTGGAGTGGCAAAGTAACTATGGATTGCCCACATGGATTTTGGCTAGACGAGGTGGCTTCCTAACTGTCAAATGTAGAATAGCATGCAAGGAGTAAGGCCTAAAAACACAAAGTGATTTTTTGCAAGGTTTGGAAATTTAAATGATCAAAAGTCTTGCCTAAGAAGTGTGCTGGAGGGAGGTTTTTTCAATTATGGAAAGGACTTCTTCTCAATTATCGTGATATATCTCTTACTCCTTTTATCATTTTTTTTTCCTGTCTCTTATTCCTTTATCACCTATGAGAGTTTTCAACATTACTGGATACAACATTATTTTAGAACAGAGCACCCAAAGTACTCATCAAGCAAATTTCTGGCATACCTTGAGAAGAGGAGCAAAAACTCGCAATGCAGTTTAGACGATAAGCATGCATACAGCCTACAGTTTGTTTCCACAGCAACAAAGCCCTGAGAACAAAGAGTCAAATACAATAGTCAGTACATTTTTCTATTTAAATTTTCAACAAAACATTGAAGAAATATTGAAAAGCAGTTTTACAAGCTGCAACTGCAGGTTTGTAACAGACTGAGGAAGTTGTCCTCTTTAGGGTTAACAACATTGTCAACGCTCATGGAGGTGTATCTGTATTTGGTGGAGTAAGCGAATGTACTCATGAAACAGATGAAAAACAATATCAGCATTCCAAGTGAAATGGAACCACTCATTAGCTCTTGTCTTGGCATTTCAAAAAAGAACAAATAACTTGAACCAATACAAATTACTGAACCATTTATTTTGTAGCCATTGGAAACATTAAGCAGCTAGCTAATACATCATATGTCAACATTTTTTTTGTTGATGTAATAGATTAATTTTCCCAAAATATATTCCATGCTACCACGGATATGATACATTATGCTGTCTCTGGCACTGCTATTTGTTCTGCATAAGTGGGACACACAATTTTTTGTCCCACCTAAGTCCAAAAAATTGCAAAAGTGGAATACATAATTCTAATTTTATTGAAATGAAACTGGATCAAGACAACGGAAATCTTGCCTACCAATTACCTGGAATCGAAGCAGCAGTACAGGAAAAATGAAAGATTAAGAGGCATCGTCTAGCTCAGATTCTGAATGAAGACCCTGAAAAAAAATATATATATATGTTATCTTCCAACTATTCATTCAGAGCAAGACCCTAATATCTAAAACTCAAAATTTATGCATAAGCTCATCATCAGTAAATTTCAAATTTACAAAAACTAGAACATGAAACAACTCAAAATTACAATGACGGTAACAATAGAAGAATTATATTTGAGCAAGTTACCATCGCAAAGAGTATCAAAAAGTGATGCTATACTTTTCAATAGACTTCAAAAAACCAGATTTATAAAGTTCAAAGCTTGTACATGCATATTTTTTAGAATGAGGTGTAATAATGCATGTTAAATGCACAACAACAAAATAAAGATTCTCTCATAGTCCTAACAAAAATGCAACCTCGAGATATAATTGAAACATGGTGCAGAAGTAAAACCAACACCACCACTAATATAACCACTAGTACATTAGTTTCAAGTTGCAATCAAACATAGTTGATCATTTTTTAGAGAAAACATTTTATAGAAAAATAATTTCCGTAAAAAGGCTTGGGTCATAAGGTGAAGTAGTTAATCTCACATTGCAGAAATGTGTAAAGATTGCTAGTGGCGAATAGGGCTATTTTTCCATCGGCACACCTATGAATAATACAAGATAAAATAACAAATGAGAATGAAAATTATCCATTCATTATTAAGGGAAAATTAAGAGAAAATGAAATATATTTGAAAGGAAAAGACAAAGAATGAATTGAAAAACAAAGCAGTGTGTTTAATCACTAATGTGTTGGTAATTTCAACATTCACAACAAACTGGAACTCTCTTACAATTAAAAAGAAGTAGATAGTAAACCCTCAATTGTGATAAAAATCTGAGATGATATTGGTAATGAGAAAATAAATAAATAAATAAATAAAATGGTAAGACAGATTTTGTGTTTGTTTGTTTGTTTGTACCTTGCAGTTGGCTGCTTAATCTAAATCTACTACAGGAATGTATTTGATGCTGGGCCAATATTGGCCTTTGCCCTTTTCACACTTCTGTTTCAGTATTCGACTACATCCATAGATCCTCAATGACAAAAGCGAGGGAGGGAAGCCTTGGTCTGGAAAGGTCGCAAGCTTGGGACAATCGCAGATCAATACATGCAAAAGAGAGGGAGGCAACCCTTCCATTGGAAAAGACGGGAGCCTAGGGCAAAACATGATATGAAGTCTTTGGAGAGAGGTGAGGTTTTGAAACTCCTCATAAGAGAGTCTTTCTAGATTTGGGAATTTCCTGATGGTCAAATTGATGAGAGAGGTGGGCAGGAACGTCCCTTCTTCTGGAAAGGACACCGTATCTCCCCATGGCCAAGCTGCGCCTTCAAGTTTAAGTGTGGTAAGAAAAGAGAGTTTGTGCAAACCCCACTCTAATGGAGATGGAGGTAGAAGTGGAAGTGGAAGTTGACCGACCTCCACTCTGATATCCCCAATTGCAAGTGAACTGAGGTTGGTGGGGAAACTCCCTTCCTTGACAAAGTAGGATACAATTCCAGCTCTGCAATAAACTAGACACAGATCTTGAAGCGAAGTGTGTTGGTTGATGTTGATGTTGATGTTGTTGTTCTCATCACGACCACCAAGTGACAGGGGCTCCAGATTCTCACAGTAGCTTATATGAAATTTGTCACGACCCCAACCCGCCCTTAGTAGGATGGTGCCGTGATGGCCAGTAATCCGTGATTACCGAAGGCCAACTTATCAAAAACCACACACAAACAGAGTACACTTGGGGGGCTTACAAATGCGGAAGCAATAAATCAAAATACAAGTGGTCCATAAGAGCTGTGCGTAGATCAATGAGATGACTTATATAATATGGTTTACATCCAGTCTATAATTAACAAATACAAGTTACATCTTGATCAAAAGGCTTCTCAGCCGACATATACAAAATACAGGAAATACAAGCCAAGAAGCATGATTTTCAAGATTTGGCCGACGTAAATACAAAAGCCGACATAAACACAAAATGCCGATGTAAAAACAGCATTGGCGACAAGAATGCAAAACAAAGCCGACGTGAGTCAAGAACCCAAAACAAGCTTGCAAACACATCTAGGCGTCGCCGCCGTTCTGCTCATCACCTACATATATATAGAGACGGTGAGTATGGAAACTCAGTGAATGGTACTAGTAATAAAGGTTTTGCATGAATATAGCCGAAGTCTTTTCAAAACAAAACATGCCAAAACCATACAAATGTTAGCTGCGATCCTTTCAAAGCAAAACACAGCAAAACTTTACTAAAACAAGGGATGAACCGTGTTCATCTATCAAGTCTTACAAGTCTCAAGGGATGCTCACTGACATCGGTAAAACAATGGACTGTACGATCCATAATCGATTAGTCAATATGGTGCTGCGAAAGTTTAGAGTCCTCTAGCACGAGGGACTTGTGTTACTTAGGCCCGTAGCCCTTTTTAACAAAGTAGCTTTTCCAAGAAAGGACCGTATCCTTTTTAACGCAAGAAACTGTTGTCACTTAGGCCCGTAGCCCTTTTTGACAAAGTGGTGCTGCGAAAGTTTAGAGTCCTCCAGCACGAGGGACTTGTTTTCCAAGAAGGACCGTATCCTTTTATACTTAGTATCAAACAAAGCTTGTACTCGATACATCGAAATAGGCTCATCATTCATGCTTAACAAATACTTTCATCAAAACAAAGCAAGACAAGATTTATCAAAACAGTATAACATAGCTTTATTAAAAGCACCACTCACCTAGCTCCTCAGGTGTAGGCTCAAGGCAAAGATCAAAGTCCTGACAAATCACATGACAAATCACATTCTCAAAACAAGCTTTACATACATGTAATGATCTCGGCACTCCCACCGAATCTAAATCAATAACAAAGTGAAACATGCTGAGAGTCAAACACTGTTTCCCATCTCATGGAAACACACTGGGTACCATCCAGGTCATGCCGAGGTCCTACACCTCCTTGCCGAGGTGTGGTCCTGATGGCCACATACAAAAACGAAATCGGGAAAATCCTGGGTTTCCCCTTGAAGAAGGCAAAGAACAAGATCATAAAGAACATCAAGAACATGCATGCTAAAATCATAACTCGTTTATTCAAAGACTGAGATTTCATGCTAAGAGTTCCAAAACATGGACCTGGATACCCATACAAGAAGACCATGCAAGAACAAACACAAAACATGACCCTTGCCATACTCTTTCAGATCAAAACAAGACTCTCCTTTAAGAACTCACGAACATCATTTTTCTCTTTCAAAACCCAACTTCAAATCAATGCATGGCATGCAAAACAAATGCGATCATGCAATGCAGCTCGGTTAACAATAAGAACAACCAGAGTAGAGCAAGAATCTAACCTCAAAACTCAAATCTAACGGTTCGATCCTCAAAGATCAAGCTCGGAACTCTACCTCTCTCTCTAAGAACTCTTTCTTCTTCCTCTAGAGCTTCTCTCTCTAAAAACAAGTGTTTGAGACAAAATGATACAAAATGATGCAAAATGATATGTTTTGAGGCCTGTCGGCTGACCAAGCCTTCAGCTCGGACACGTGGCGATACCGGGTTGGTTTAGCTCAAAAAGTGACTGATTGATGAGACAAGTCTATGACAAAGCGTCCTCGACAAGCTAAGGCAAGGCACATCGGCAAGCAATGATATCGGCTAAAGTCAAGCTTCGGCAACAGGGTAACAAAGACATCGGCTAGGGAGGACGACACCTGACTAAGCTGTGCCACACCTTGGCCTGGGTGTGCCACACCTTGGTCTAGGCCATACCTGCCCAAGGACAAGGATCACTGGTACAAAACATCTCGGCCTTGGTTCTAAACACTTCGGCCCAAAGAGTGACATCTCGGCAAACATGCCGGGGTGAAGATGGAGGTCAACCAAGTGGTTCCAAAATAATTCCAAGTACAAAGGTTCAAAGGCGAACTAGGCTAAGCTGACCTCGGCTACACACCAAGCAAGGAACAAGATCAAGCAAGTAACACGTAACAAAGCAAGTCAAAACAAGATAACAAGATTTACAAACATGACAGGACAAGATCATACAAAGATGTATGCAAGCATGGCTAAGTCAAGATGAGGGTTGTTACAAAATTGGCTGAGATTCCTGAGATTATTGGCTTCAGGTAAAGATTTGAGACTCCTGCAATACCCAATTTCAATAGTTTCAAGAGATGGACAATCAATTTTGATCCCTTCCTCTGCAAAAAGTGACTCCAGATTTTCACAAAACTCAATCCCAAGTTGTTTTAGTGTGGATGGTAGCCTACCTCTTGACAATAGATATGTGAGTGATGCACATTTGGAAACCCGCAACTCTTGCAGATTATTGAGTGTCATCAACTCGGGTAGGGACTCCAAAGCATCACACTTTGTAACCCTAAGTTCTCTCAGCATAGATGGCAAACCCTTCATTGGAAAAGAGATGAGACTTGCACAATCGTGGATTCTAAGCACCCCAAGAGATGCGTAGGTGTGCAGATCTTGTGGCAGTTTCTTCAGCATTCCGCACTCTTCAATTGTTAAATACTCGAGTCTCGTCATGCAAGGCAGCCCCTCATGTTGCTGCTTCTTCAAACCTTCTCCTTTTTCTTGCTCTTCTTCAAACAAGCTAATGAGTTTAGGGCAATGAGAAATCTTCAAATGGCGGAGGGAAGGGAGACATACTTCTATTCTCACCTTATTCTGCCATAATGTCATGAGTTCTTGGCAGTTACCAATGTCCAATTTCTCGAGTCTCGTCATGCAAGGCAGCCCCTCATGTTGCTGCTTTTCAAATCTTCTCCTCTTTTTTCTTGCTCTTCTTCAAACAAGCAAACAAGTTTGGGACAATGAGAAATCTTCAAATGGCAGAGGGAAGGGAGACATACTTGTATTCTCACCTTAGTCTGCCACAATGTTATGAGTTCGTGGCAGTTACGAATGTCCAATTTCTCGAGTCCCATCAAATCTCGAGTAAACCATGTCGGTAGGAACGCCAGCTTTTCAACATGGGAAATGCTCAAAGCAATTATCGAAGTCAAATGCTTAGACATTTCATTAGCTAGTAACTCTTCATCAGTTGTGCTTGGATCACAAAGGGAGTCGAGAACTGTAACATGTCTAAAATCCAAGGTGAGGGAACCAAGTTCAATTGTGTTCTTCATGCCTAAGAGTGCTGGAAGGCTTGCGAGCATAACATTATTCATCGGCAAGGACGCAAGTGATGGCTGGACGAGGCTCGAAACATCAATCAACAACTGCGGACAACCATCAATTTTGAGAGAATTGAGACAAGGAAGATCATTTGGTAATCTTCCAACAAGTTTGGGACAATTTATGATGGAAAGCTCACTGAGATGACTGAACGGCTGAACTCCCTCTGTTTCAAAAGCAGACCAATCCTCCCATTCTGGCATAAACTCAAAGCTCAGTCTCTCTAGAGAGGGGAAGGGTTTGGCACCACACTGCTGCCCATAGAACTCACAACCCAGGTGCTTTATTGCAATCATTCCTTCAATGTAAAGGTTTTTAAGGAAGGGTAGTTGTCCAAGTGGTGGAAAAGATGTGCAACATTTGCTACCTTTTAATCGCATGAACTCCATTTTGGAGAACGAAACATCTCCAACCCAGTTTGGAAATTTTGTACTGCCATACCCACTAATGGTGAGTCTTTCCAACAATTTGAAAGGTCTCATCACGTCAAGCACATCCCTCTCAACTATGTCATTCTGTGAACAATGAGATTCATCCTATTCTAGTGATAACTCTTTTAACTCCTCCTTAGACATTAAATTGGCATCTCTTGCATCCTTAACACCACTGACATTCTCCAGTCTTGATATGTGTATTGCCCCTCGAATGTGTGATAGGTTTTTCAACTCTCCTATTTTATGCCCACAATCTTTACCCACCATAAAATTTGACAATGTTTGGAGATTAATTAATTTACCTATATGTAGCGACATTTCTTCTGATGGTGGAATATGCACGCTAATTATGTCAAAATGGCGCAAGTTCACCAGCCTCCCCATGTTTAGAGGCAACTTCTGAAGTTGATGACAAAATTTCAAAAACAAGACTTCTAAATTGTAGAGAGTTACCACTGTGTCAGGTAACCTTGCAATCCTAGAACCGGATACATCAAGATACCGCAAATGCTTTAGATCTCCAATGGAATCTGGTAGTTCAATTATACCAATACCACACAAATGCAACTCACGTAAGCATTTTAACTTTGGCAACAAATCATGTATCAAGTACCTCGTTATGCAGTGAAATTGTTGTTGTGGCAAAAATTCTAAGAATGTTCGTAAGCATTTGGCATCATCGAAAGCTTTAAATTTTTTGATTCCATCATAATGGCTAGCAACATAAGATACATGGCGTGCTTTGTCCGAAATCTTGTTCTACCTGCCACCCTCTAAATTATTTTCCAACCTAAAACATTTGTCCCCTGCAACATCTTGAGCCAAATCATTGATGAGGTCATGCATTATGAATTGCGATTTGTTACCACTTGATAGCTGAAAAAATGATCTTGACACCAATTCGTGAAAATACTTGCGGCCTAAATCTTCCATTTGGTCTCCACCTTTTGGTTGCTCAATTAAACCTTCAGCCATCCATAGCAAGACTAATTCCTCCTCCATGAATTCGTAGTCCTTTGGGATAATTGCACAATAGGAAAAGCACCTCTTTAAATGGACAGGGAGATGAAGGTAGCTCAATTTCAATGTTGTAAGAATGCCACTTTCCTCATTCCATATATTGCTATTTAGTATCTCTTTCCATTCATGTTTTTCTTGTTTACAGCATAATAAGCTGCCAAGGGTAAGCCTCTACACCTGTTCTCAACAATTTTCTTACCAATTGATACCAATTCTGGGCATTCCATGATATTTCTATTCTCAAATGCATGTTCAGCAAAGATTAACCAACAATCATCATATGATAAGTTTTTCAAATTGAAATATTCATCCATGCCCATCTGCTTTACAACACCTCCTTCTCGCGTTGTCACAATGATTTTACTTCCAGGTGCTCCGGCTCCAAATGGCAATCGTAGTGAATTCCACCCATCATGTCCATAGTGCCACACATCATCTAGGACAAGCAAAAACTTTTTTTCTACCAGTGTGTCTCTTAATTGGACTTGAACCTCATTTAACTTGCCCAAATCACATGGACGGTGAGTGAATGACTCGAGAATTGCCTTTGTTGTTCCCAGAATGTCGAAGTCAACAGAAACACAAACCCATGCTTTCATATTGAAATGCTTTTCCACTTTGTCGTGATCATAAATGTGCTGAGCTAGTGTAGTCTTGCCGATCCCACCCATGCCTACAATAGGAATTACATCAAACTTTTTTGCAATAGGTGCATCCCCAAGTAGCAATCCGATAATTTGCTCGATGTCTTCATCTCTGCCATGAATGTGAGGCTCCTTCAAACATGTAGTTTGTGATCTCTGCCATTAATCTATAGGCATCTTTCCAACAAATCTTTTATCTAAACCAAGTTCTTTTCCTTTCGTAGAAACTTCTTGTAATTGACTGGTGATCTCAATTAGATTTGACCCATTTTCAAAATTGAATGGAACAATATTAGAGAGGCGTGGGAACTTAGCTGGTCTTCTTTCGATCGTCGTGTCCTCTGCCATTAGCTTCTTTTCGAGATTGTCAGTGGCAAAATCATCCAATATGTCATCTGCATCGTAAGCCAAACGGTAAACCTTTTCAAGCCACTTTTTGATATCCTTATGGTATATCTGTTTGTTCTCTGCATCAGCCAACAAAGTCTTTAAATCCTCTAATGCCTTCTTCAAATTCTGGATGCTCGTGCCAACGTCTGCTGTGCTCACTAAGTTGCTAAAAAAAGAGGACGATTTATCAACCATAGCTTGTACCAATGGAGAGATAAAGATCCCAAATACATCCATGGTGTTTGTTCTGAAAGTAGGAAAGGTAACGAAACCAAGCAATACAAATATCCATGGTGAATTTTCATTCTCCTTGGACTTCTTGGTTTCTAGTCTTTTTTTATTCTTTTTATTTTTTAAAATCATTTTCTAGCTCTTCTATGGATTAGGTACGAGTGTAAGAGTATGATGACGTATAGGCTCACTAATTAGTGCCTCTATAATTATCAAATTTCTAAAAAATTAAACATTTAAACTGTGTTTGGTTCATGAATTTAGGAAATAATTTGGAAAGGAAAAAGGAAAAAGTAGGTAAAATGTAAATAAAATATACATATATTTCACAGAGTTTCACACACTTTTTTCTTTTTATTTTCCAAATCTCTCCCCAAATCCATAAACCAAATACAATATTAAAAGTTAACAACCTTCCTAGATTTGAGCTTTGTGATTCTAGTGTTCTATTCCAATAATTTGTTAGTCACCTCACCTAACCTCACCTAACGGCTTATTAAAAATTTAATTAACAGCTTTACCATTTTGTTCCAAGAAATACATCTGCAATTGTCAACTTTTTTCATTTAGTATTTGATTGCACGCCAAGCCAAACAAATTGTCTCCTTTTTCACACTTGACGGCAGTTGATGCATTAATTTAAAATCAAGAAGTAATATTCATTGAGATCTCTCGTGGAAGTGGTGAACTTTGCTGGTCAAACTATAAAGGTATATATAATCATAATTTTATTTTTTTAAATACTGTCTTGGAAAGTATTTTAAAAAATTAGATAAAAATTTGAAAATATCACTTATAAAAGTATATTCAGGGACAAACAAATTCATACCGAAAGGTTTATTTTTGTGACGAAAATTTTAGTTCCAAAAGCATAGTAATTCATTACGAAATTTTCAATTTTGTCGTTAAAAATACAATAATGACACTTTTGACAACTAAGATAATTTGTCCCTAATTTTTTTCTGTGTAATACATTAATTTGTTGTGCTGATGACCAGATATGGTCAAGTTCAAATCAAGGGAAGAAATTAGTCATAGCATATAGATTTTATGGAGATTATTAGAATCCAAATATTGAGAATTAAATCAAGATATAAAGTAAATTAGTCGTAGACTTATGTCTCAAAGTAGCAACCTCCCACAGAATGACACTAAAGCTATATATATCTCACCAGTAGAATTAACATAAGACACAAAATAAATTTCCAAAACAAATTAGTGGGTTGCCACTATATGTGGATCCTCCACATCAAAAATCCGAGAGACTATAACAGAAAGGATATCCATTCTAGATTAATTTGTGTAATCTCGGTAGGTATCTTGAGGCTTTGCCTCAAGTTGTTGCCTCTATTTAGAACTTGGTTGGTATTCTAAAGATAACATCACATGGAGATAATGAACCACACTAATTTCATACTTCTTACTTCTAGACGACACCTATATCCTAATAAAGGAAAGGAACTTTCAGACAATCCTAACAACAAACGTATGTCCTAAAAAGATTTATTCAATGAAGAAAAGCCTCAGTAGTTATATAATCAAAGATTTGAAAATTGTGATCATTCTACATACATGCAGAAGCAGAGGAGTTAGGAATTGAGAAATTGAAGGACTGCCTATTGGGAACGTTTTGAACTGCTTTATAGATTAAATTCTGGATTTTAATTTTTTTCGTTTCCAGGATGAGTTCTGATTTTTTGGGGGGGTAACATGTTGTGTAGAGCGAAAAAAAAAATGGAAAACAAGGTGGCTTAGATTCATAAGCAAACAAAAGAGTGGAGTGACAATTGAAGCTAAATGAGAGGAAATCATTATGAAGACAGGAAATGGAATAGATACATTTCAAAGAAGCTTCTCAGTGCCTTGGATGTTAAAGTTGTTTGTCCTGGTTATATTGAAAAAAGGCCAACTTTTTGTTTTCATTTGTAAATCTTGTGCTCATTTTCTGTCAATCTGTTCAGAAAATCAGTGTATTGTTAGTATTGTCTTATTGTATATTGATATTAACAGCATATTTGATTTTGGATTAATGATAATGATATGATCACCAATGTGTTATTTGTTGTGTAAGAAAATTGAATCTTTGATTGTGCTTTTTGAAGGTCATTTGCAAATAAGCAACATATACATGCACATGCTGGTATTAGGAATAGAAACCAAATTAATGATTCAATTATAACTTAAATTTGTTATAAAATCTAAGATTGTAGTTGAAGTTAATACAATTTTCTTTACTACTGTAATATCTTTTTTTGAACAATACTACTGTAATATCTAATACAAATCTTATAGGCAGTTCAAAATTTATTTTGAGCTCACCTAGATCACATTAGTGGACCTATGCCATATCAATAAATCTAGTAAATCAAGGTTCATTCATGTTGATGGTTGTTACTTGTGGGTAGGTCAGTGTGAGTGCCCAATTTCTTTTCTTTTCTTTTTTTTTTTTTTTGGAGGGACTTATGTGTAGGTTTTAATAGGTGGATTTATTGTTCAATAGGTCCTATAATAATTAATGGCATTTTTCATCAAACACTATTACAAAAAGTCACTAATTTTCAACTTTCAGCAACAGTTTGAAAAATTCATTACAAAAAAGTCACTAATTGTAAGTTTTGGCGATAATTTATAAAAATC
The DNA here is from genome assembly GCA_036172215.1 of Camellia granthamiana. Lineage (NCBI taxonomy): Eukaryota > Viridiplantae > Streptophyta > Magnoliopsida > Ericales > Theaceae > Camellia > Camellia granthamiana. Next base: position 305,344 of record JAXFYN010000225.1, on the reverse strand, counting down.
GTGACCAAAAAAGTCACTAATTGTCAATTTTTAGCGACATATGCAAAAAAATCATAACAAAAAATTATTTTTAGCGGCAAATTTATTAAAACTTATTTTTAATAGGACTTGATGGTAATTAAATCCAACTATTAGGACCTATTGATAATTTATCTTTCTTTTTTTTTTTTTCTTCTTTCTTTCTTTCTTTCTTTTTTTTTTTTTTCTGGTGAGACAAGCAGTTGTGCAACACTTCTCAAGTCAAACAATAAAACAAAAACCACATCAATTATCATTAGATTTGAAAGGAACATGCATTCTCTACATTTTTTTTTTTTTGATAAATAAATTAACATGCATTCTCTACATATAATAGACAAAGCCTGAGTCCTACAATAAACTAATTACATTTCATAGATTTCCATTTGAACTGGATTCACAGTTGATAAGAGCAGGAAAAACAGCTTTAAATTTGATCAACATTTTGCTATTAACCATAATAAAGGGAGTAATTTAAATTTACAAAGCATTTAGCCAATGTGGCATTTTGAAAGGCACGAATAAAAAAATATGGCATTACATAAGGCATGAATATTGGTAAGCCTAAGAAATCCATTGACTGTTTGTAGCAGCAAAGAAATCCATTATTGAAATTTGATCAACATGAATATTGGTTCATTCATTGTTGCTTGTGGGTAGGTAAGTGTGAGTGCTCAATTTCTTTTATTTATTTTTATTTATTTTTACTTCTTCTTTTTTTTTTTTTTTTTTTTTTTTTCCAGTGAGACAAGCAGTTGTGCAACACTTCTCAAGTCAAACACTAGAACAAAAACCACATGAGTTATTATTAGATTTGCAAGGAACATGCATTCTCTAATTGGCTTTTTTTTGGATTAAAATTCACAAAAAGACAAAATAAGTTAAAATAATTAATAAGACAAAATATCACATCAAACTTACAATCATTTCATTTTTTTTCTCATAAATATCACACTCAACTAGAAGAAAGAAAAAAAAAAAAAAAAAAATCTAACTCTCTTTCCAAACACAAATATTTTAGCCTACTAAAACAGTCAAAAATTAAAATAGTCTACTAAAATAACCAACTTCTCAAACGAGGCCTATAATAGACAAAACCTGAGTCCTACAATAAACTAATTACATTTCATAGATTTCCATTTGAACTTGATTCACAGTTGATAAGAACAGGAAAAACAGCTTTAAATTTGATCAACATTTTGCTATTAACCATAATATAATAAAGGGAGTAATTTAAATTTACAAAGCATTTAGCCAATATGGCATTTCGAAAGGCACGAATAAAAAAATATGGCATTACATAAGGCATGAATATTGGTAAGCCTAAGAAATCCATTGACTGTTTGTAGCAGCAAAGAAATCCATTATTGAAATTGGAAGGCCATCTCTGTTGCGCCTTAAGGTTGATGGATATATGCTTGAGAAACTGGTCATTTAATAAAATTTAGTTCCAGTTGTGGAAATCCGAAATGATGCGACTTCAAAATCCCATATCCATTAGCAAAAGTAAAAATGATTTCTTCCTGAGAAACAAACATGTTTGTAATTAACAACACAAACAAAAAATAAAGGAAAACTGTTGAAAGACAGAGAGTTTGGTAGATGCTCAACTCTTCTCCGTTAACAACTTTGCCTTTTCGTTAACTCAAGGGTGGGAATCAACTTTGTATGGTGACGTGGCGAACAAACTGAAATCTGAATTTGTGTCCAGATTTAATTGGCGCGGAGCACCACATAGGACAAATAGTGTTGTGCTACAAGACTAACCACACAATGTAGCACTCTAGGAAACTTTAGGAAAATTTCACTCTAGAGGATCCTTCTAGAGTGATTCTTTCCTAAAGTTTCCTAGAGTACTACATTGTGTGGTTGAGATTTACTGGTAAGTCACATCAATTTTTCTGATGTGACTTGCCAGTAAATCTCAACCACACAATGTAGCACTCTAGGAAACTTTAGGAAAATTTCACTCTAGAGGATCCTTGCTCATGGAATAATTTTCCCTTTTGGTATCTGTTTCTAACCACATCCACCAATCACATGTAGTGTTGATCAATAATGCTTAAACTTTACAAATTACATTTATATAGGCATTAAGATTGATTGACTGTAACAATTCCTTTTTAGTTTGTATCCATAGTCATGCTGGACTGTCTATTGAAATATAGAGAAATGAATATAAAAAAAATGGTAAATTATAAATACACTCTTGAAGTTTATTTAAAATATGAATTATCTCTATAGTTTGAAAAATTACAAATATTTTGTTGTTAGAATTTTTTATTTAACAGAATTAACTGAAAAAATAAAATTACTAAATAATTTTCCTAGGAAAAGAGATTTTTATCTTTCTACTAAATTCTAATCAAAAAAACAAAAACTTTTTGTTTATATCACCAAGATGATTGTCACAATTTCTATGGATTAAAATCGTTAGAATTCTTGAAGTAATACATTCTCAAAAAGACGTGTATTGTTTGTGTTTATCAACAACGATTATAATATTAACCAACTAAGCCTAACCTAGTTAGCCAACATGACTTTCCTAAGGGCTTAATCCCTAGGGGGAAGTCATGGGTTAAACTCTTCATAGGAGGAGTTGAATTAAGGAGGCAAGCACTTGGTGCTTTGTAAATGGTAGGGTTAATTTCCATATATGCTAATCTAACAACTAACAACTAACAACTAACTTTTGACAATCCAAAAAATATATATATAAATATTAGGTGATCTTGTCATATATTTAATCCGGCTCATTTTCCTGAGTAAGGTATTTCTACAACTTCATTTCCACAATAGGGTGGATTTTTAATTTATTCTCAACATAGGGTAAAGTGGATTTTGAAAATGCATTTTTAAAAACATGTTTTTTTTTATTTAAAAGTTGATTGAAATAATAACAAAAATATCTTATGAGAAGCGTGTTTTCAAAACACATTTTTCATTAAGTTATGTTAAAAAACTTAATTAAACAAAAGTGAATTTTGTAAAAACGCTTTTACAAAAACTATAAATCACAAAAAAATATTTTTTAATTTTTATTTTTAGCTTAAATATTTTTATTTTCTAGTTAAAATATTTTGTATGTATAAAATGGGTTTTGTAAACTTGCTTTTTATTTCTTATAAAATATGTGATGACCGTTTCCTTTCCTCCTTTTCTTTTTCCTTTTCGCTTCGTTTCCTCTTATCCACGTTGGATTTGAAATGTCTAAGAATGATTTTCTGGTTCGTATTTTCGTTTGTTGTTAAATTTCGAATGTTCTTGAGGGTGCGCAGGTGATTCCGGGTTGCCGGGAGCGAAGTTGGAAGTTTGAGTTGCTGGGCCAAGACCACACATGCGGGGCCCAAGGCCGCACGTGCGGAGAGGGGCCGCACGAGCGGTCAAGCTTGGCACTCAGAAATTTCGATTCTGTCTAGAGCACACAAGCGAAGAAAGTGGGCCGCACGAGCAGTCAAGGTGGGCCGCTCGAGCGGTGGAGAAGGCCGCACGAGCGGCCAACTGGGCAGTCTGTGCCATGTTTTCTTATAACGTTTTGGTCTGAATGCCTCACCCATTTTACAGATATCACTCTCACTCTAAACCCTATTTCTCTCCCCCTTCTCTCTAGAAAACTTCCCCAAACATCAAAACACTTTGATTGTTCAAATTCTTGGGTCAAGATCTCCATCTTCTTTCTCTAAATCTTGGAGATCAAGAACTAGGGCTTCACTTGGGTTGAAGAAAATCAAAGCTCTCTCTCATCCTTCAAAGCTAGGGTTTCATCTCATCTTGTTCTTCATCAAGCTTTGAGGTAGGGATTTCTTGATTTATATATACAAGTTTTGCTACTTTGATGATGATTTAAGAGTTTCCTTCTAGTTTTGATGATTTTAACTTTGTGATTTCAAAAATGTAGAGATTTTCTTTAAAAGGGGGTTTTTCTTTAAACTTTCAAAATATTGGTCAATCTTTGAGGATACCATCTTGTTGATCTAAGAAAGACGTTTTGATGAGGGTTTTTCTTGTAGTTTTGTATTAAGTTTTAAGTTGTGGTTCAATATGTAGAGATTTTGAATATGGGCTTGTATCTCAATCTATTTGCTACTCTTGAGAGTTTTTCCTCTATTAGACTCATGAGAGATGATTTTGATAGAGTTTTCTTTAAAAAAAAATGATGGAGTTTTGTTTTTAATAAAAACCCTAGAAATTGGGGATTTTCTTAAAAAGTAGAAAGGCCTATGGAAGTTCTTCTTTTCTGGTGATTGAAGGATGAATGAGCATTGATTTTATGATGTAGTTGCTAATAGCAATTTCTTGATGTATGTATAAAATGGAGGCCCACTTTTAAAGTCCATTGATAAATGTATATATGTGTAGAGTTATAAGATGGCAAGTTGTTAAGTGCCATAGATGATGTAAAAATGTTTGATATTAATGAAATGGGAAAAATAAAGTGAAAGATGACATGTTGGACATATTGAAAGAGTTGGTCATGATGAATTAATGTTGAGGAATTGTTGTGGTGTGTCAAAGACACATGACTATTGTGTGAAATGAGAAAGTGTAATTATGCGTTGGAGACGTATGGGTATCTTGTGGAAGAACATGGTAAGAAGGAAATAAAAATGTGATGTTGAATATGGTTGTAGACTTGTTTTTTTTTTTTTTTTGGTTGAATGTAAAAGAATGCCATGAGTTAGTAGTTGTTGCATCATATTCTCAATTGTTTTAAAGTCATTATTGCATATCATGACATGAGTTGGAAAAGCATTCATTTTGAGAAAGATCATTGTAATGAGAACTAATGGACATGTGTATGGGGTAAATACGTTGGCAAGTCCGGATAGGGGGTGTAGATGAATTTGATAAGTTGGCCTGAGTGTCCAAGGTGAAAGACCCGAAAGCCGCGCAGATAGGTGTCGAGCTTTCTAGTTAATACCAGTAAAAATGACAGTTTGGTAGTACTCGTAGAGTCTACTTGCAGACATCAGCCTAGGGATTACCAGTGTCGTATTTACCACCCCTATTGAATTAATGTTGGAAGTTTGAAAGTGATGAGATTGCAAGATGATATTGAGAACATGGTGATTTTAAATAGTGCATTGAAATGAATATTTTCCCTCATTTAATAACATTGGCATGGCATTGCATTTGTATATATTTTTTTTAGTTGAGGAAAATGCATAACTGTATATACTTTGTGAGAATTCTCTGCTGGGCTTTATGCTCACCCCTATGGGATTTGGTGCAGGTAAAGATGTGATGATCCCGCCAAGCTAAGGGCGTGGAAATGTTTTGGAGAAGAGTGGTTTAACTCTTAATTTGTTGTGATATTGTTTTTGTTAGGCCAAGGGCTAATGTGTGTGGGTCCGAGAGACCATTCTATGTAACCGGGCTATTGCCTTGGAACTTGTAAGCCCTTGAGGGCCTTTTCATTGTGATTCAATAGTTTCTTTTACATGCAATAGATTCATGTTCTAGTGTGTAAACAAATGTATGATGGCATGTGAGAATACTTTGGTAGCATTGGAACTATGTAAATGAATTTGTTCAATATCTCATTTTGGAAGTGGGTTGATGTAATAGTTATGTGGGATTATTTTCGGGGCGTGACAAAATATGTTTACGAAACACGTTTTTACGTTTATTCTTTTTGAAACGTTAAAAAGGTGTAGTCGCGTTTTTACACTCTTTAAAAAATATATATATATATTAGTCATTTTTTAATATTTCAACTTAAGTGTATGGACTTAAAAAAACAATTTGAAGTGTACTTGATCAATTTATCATTAGCTATTATTGTCAACCAATTGAAATGTCATTATTGATCCTGTTTAGTATTTGTTTTTAATTTTTTTAGAAAATTGGTAAAAAAAAAAAAATTACCAATTGTAAAACTAGAACAATTATATTATTTCGTCCCCAAAACTTAATATTTGACCTTTTAAACTTGATTCTCATATACAAACTAAATAAACTAATAATTAGTTATAAGGGCTAATAGACAACATAACTAACATTACAGGTATAAAGTTTAACAATTACAAAGATAATTGAAACACAACCTCCCACAATCTCACTGTGAAACACTCAACTTCACACACAATACTAAATTATGGAAAAACTGATATAATTTAGTACATGCATGAAGTTCTAATCCTCGCTCAAATTGGGAATCTCAGAGTCCGTGTAATAACCCTCCCACTGTCTTAGCCATACTCATATGCATTTTATATGATTTTGCTTTGTTAAGGTTGCATCTTGAATCTTGACTTGCCCTGCATCTTTGACTTGTCTTGCATAAGCGATACTTGAGTGTTATGTTCCTTACTGTTGTGAGTGTGTAGCCGAGGTCACCTCGGGACTAGTTCACCTTTGAACCCTTGTGCTTAGAATCTTGTTAGAACCACTTGATTGACCTTCACCTTCACCCCGGCATTCTAGCCGAGGTATGTTACATTAGTGACCTTGTTCCCGGGATGGTATGACATAGGCCGAGGTGTGGCACACCCTGGCCAAGGTGTGGTACAGCTTAGTCAAGTGTCGTCCTCCCTAGCCGATGTCCTTGTTACCCTGTAGCCGAAGTCCTACCTTTGGCCGATGTTATTTCTTGCCGAGGTCTTGTTGATAGCCGATGTCTTTACCGCCGGAGTGTTTTACTGGGTAGCTTGTTAGATACACTTTGTCAGAGCCTTGTCCTTTCAATCAGTCACCTTTTCGAATAGAGCCAATCAGCCGTTGCCACGTGTCCGACCTGCAGGATAAAGCAGCCGACAGCCTTAGAACACAACATTCTTGTCTCAAATCTTTGTTTTGGAGAGAGAAGCTCTAGGAATGGGGAGAAGAGAGCTTTAGAGAGAGAAGTGGAGTTCGAGCTTGATCCTTGGCGTTTGATCCGTTAGATTTGTGATCTGAGGTTAGATTCTTGCTCTCCTTTGATTGCTTTAATTGTTTGTCCAGCTGCATTGCATGATTGAAGGCGTTCTGCATGCCATGCATTGATGTAGAGATTGGTTTTAGAAAGAGAAAGTTAGTGTTCATGTGTTCTTGAGGAAAGCCTCGATTTGATCCGAAAGCTTGCATCGAAATCTATGCTTTTGTGTTTGTTTCACCAAGATATTCTAGTATGGGTACCCAGGTCCACGTTTTTAAACTCATGGCATGAAATCTCAGATTTTATAAACGTAAGTTATGATCCTTGCATTGATTTCCCTTCATGATCTTCATGTTCATATTCTTGATGTTCTTGAGCAGAGGGAAACCCAGACTTTTCCCGACCTCATTTGTCCCTTGAACGTGGCCTCGGGACCACACCTCGGCTAGAGGATGTGGGACCTCGGCCAAGACCTGGTTAGGTGCCCAGCATGTTTTCCCCAAAGTGAGAAGCAGTGTTTGATCTGATTTGACTTAGCTTGAGCGACTGCCGAGGTCATTTGCATGCATATGAAGCTTGTTTGAAAGTGCATTCAATAGACTCGTTATGTGTTTGTAGGACTTGGACTTGCTTTGACCCCGACGTCTGAAGAACTATGTGAGTGGCATTCTTAATAAAGCTATATTGTAATGTTTTGATGAAAGTTTCGTTTCGCCTTGTTTTGAAAAGTATTTGTAAGCATGAATGATTGTCCCTATTTTGTATGCTAAGTATTATTCTTGTTTGATGGCAATCTTGAAAGTCCGTACGTGCTAGGGGACTATAAGCATTTGTAGCACAACTCTTGAAAGTCCGTACGTGCTAGGGGACTATAAGCATTTGTAGCACAACTCTCGAAAGTCCGTACGTGCTAGGGGACTATAAGCATTTGTAGCACAACTCTTGAAAGTCCGTACGTACTAGGGGACTATAAGCATTTGTAGCACAACTCTTGAAAGTCCGTACGTGCTAGGGGACTATAAGCATTTGTAGCACAACTCTTGAAAGTCCGTACGTGCTAGGGGACTATAAGCATTTGTAGCACAACTCTTGATGTCATCCCTTGGAACTTGAAAGCCTTGAAAGACTTGATTGATGAAGCTTGAAAGATTTGATATAAGAACTTGATTTACGCCTTGTACTGTTTTGTTAAAAGACTTCGGATGCCATTCATGTAAACCCTTTATTGCTTATGCCATTCACTGAGTATCCAAGCTCACCCTCTCTATATATATATGTAGGTGATGAGCAGGGCGGCAATGACGCCTAAGTATGTTTTGCCGAGGTGTTGTGCCGAGGTGTTTTGCTGAAGTATTTTGCTAATGTGTTTGGACTCATGTTTGCGACGTCTTGAAGATCATGCTTCTTAGTTACTTCATTGTATTTTGTATTTGATGGCTGAGAAGCCTTTTGGTCAAGATGTAAATTTTGTACTCTATCTTGTTGTACTGAAGCCATTATGAGATGTATGTCATTTCATTTTAACTTAAGCACTGCTCTTATGGATTACTTAGTTTTATTTATAGCTTCCGCATTGTAAGCCCCATATGTTTACTCTGATTGGTGTGTGAATTCTTGCAAGAGGCCTTTGGTAACCTCGGGTTACTGGCCATCTCGGCGCCGACCTACTAGGGGCGGGTTGGGGTCGTGACAGTCCGAATAATCCGAAAGCTCAGGGTGTCAGAGACAAGTGTAGGATCCTCTATGATAGCCTTGATAGGGCCAACCCTGAGGTAAGGCAGGTAAGGCCGCTGCCTCAGGCCCCCAAATTCTATCTAAAAATAGGGCTCTAAAATAATTTTGATCTTAAGTTAATTTTGATCTAAAATAATAAACTCTTCATAGGAGGAGTTGAATTGAGGAGACAAGCACTTGGTGCTTTGCAAATGGTAGAGTTAACTTTCATATGTGCTAATCTAACAACTAACAACTAACTTTCATCGATCCAAAAATATATATATACATGTATTAGGTGATCCTATCATACATTTAATCCGACCCATTTTCCTGGGTAAGGTATTTCTACAACTTTATTTCCACAATAGGGTGGATTTTTAATTTATTCCCAACATAGGGTAAAGTGGGTTTTGAAAACACATTTTTAAAAACACGTTTTTTCAACTTAAAAGTTGATTGAAATAATAACAAAAATATCTCATGAGAAGCATGTTCTCAAAACACATTTTTCATTAAGTTATGTTAAAAAACTTAATTAAACAAAACTGAATTTTGTAAAAATGCTTTTACAAAAATTATAAATCACTTAAAAATATCTTTTAATTTTTATTTTTAGCTTAAGTATTTTTATTTTCTAGTTAAAATATTTTGTACGTATAAAATGGGTTTTGTAAACTAGCATTTTATTTTTTATAAAATATGTTTACAAAACATGTTTTTACGTTTGTTCTTTTTGAAAACATTAAAAAGGTGTAGTCACGTTTTTACACTCTTTTAAAAAAAATAAAATAATAATAATAACATAAAAATATTAGTCATTTTTTAATATTTGAACTTAAGTGTATGGACTAAAAAAAATTTGAAGTGTAGTTGATAAATGTATCATTAGCTATTATTGTCAACCAATTGAAATGTCATTATTGATCCTGTTTAGTATATGTTTTTAATTTTTTTAGAAAATCGGTAAAAAAAATATTTACTAATGTAAAACTAGAACAATTATATTATTTTGTCCCCGAAACTTAATATTTGACCTTTTAAACTTGATTCTCATATACAAACTAAATAAACTAATAATTAGTTATAAGGACCAATAGTCAACATTACTAAAATTGCAAGTATAAAGTTTAACAATTTCAAAGATATATAATTGAAACACAACCTCCCAAAATCTCACTATAAAACACTCAACTTCACGCACAATACCAAATTATGGAAAATTGGATATAATTTAGTACACAATTGAAGTTCCAATCCTTGCTGAAATTGGGAATCTTAGAGTCCAAATAATCCAGAAGCTCAGGGTGTTAGAGACAAGTGTAGGATCCTCTATGATAGCCTTGACAGGGCCAACCCTGAGATAACGCAGGTAAGGCCACTGTCTCAGACCCCCAAATTCTATCTAAAAATAGGGCTTTGAAATAATTTCGATCTTAAGTTATGTTTGGTTAATTATTTCGGTCTTAAGTTATGTTTGATTTATTAAAATAAAGTTGAATAGAGCAATCATTTCATCATAATGTCCATTTTCACGTTTGATTTACTAAAAAAGATTACAAATGAAATCATCATTCACCATTTTGAGGAAAAAGTAATTTTATGATTAAGGAATGACCAATACATTCAATTCAATTTCATTTCAGTGAACCAAACACTGCATTATAGTATTAGTAGTTTAAAGGGAAAATTGAACCTATATTTTACCCTTTGTGTTTTGGTCCCTACACTTTCAATTGGCATAATTCTTGACCTTTAATTTTAAATTTTGTGTTAATTTGGTCCAAATGATCGTATCGTTAGTGTTTTTGACTGAAAATAATCACTGAATTAGTTAAGGTTAAATCATTGAGGTTAGTAAATTTATAATTTTACTTTAAAAAATATGACACATGTCACTTATATGCATATTTTTTATAAAAAAATGCTAAGAGCAAAATCATAAATTCAAGGTTAAAATCGAGTCAATTGAAATTACAGGGACCAAAATGACATAAGGACCAAAATACAGGGACTACTGTCACAATTTGCTCTAGTTTAAAAATGAAATTTTAAACAAACAATTGAATTGGTGAATTATTTATTAGCCAAATGTATGAATTATTTATAGAATATTGTTGGGTAAATTATGCAAATGGCCCCTGTAGTTTACACGATGTGTCAATTTGGTCCATGTTGTTTCAATGTGCTCGATTTTGTCCTTTAATTTAACAGATTGTATCATTTTACTCCAATAAATAACGGTTGTTAAGTTTGGTGGACGAAAAGTCTACACAATGTATCAGTTTGGTCCTTATTGTTTTAATTTGCTCAATTTTGACAAGGACCAAATTGACACATTGTGTAAACTACAGAGACCAAATTGACACATAGTTTGACTTTCTGTCCACCAAACTTAACAACCGTTATTTATTAGACTAAAATGACACAATCTGTTAAATTAATAGGCAAAATCGAGCAAATTGAAATAACAAGGACCAAATTGATACATTGCGTAAATTACAGGGACTATTTGTATAATTTACCCAATATTGTTTGACTATACAAATTACAATTGTCACGCCCCGTATTTTATTACTCGGATAACATTACCAATATTCATTAATTAAGTCCATTTACAAATGTCAATTCATCCTTGGATGAAATGATGAATAATTAAATATACATGTTCCCTCTCATTGCACAACAATGACATTTACATACAAATCAAAAAAAAAAAAAAAAAATGCACTGAGACTTACAATAAAAGAGAGGTCACTACTCTTTACAAAAAAATAGCACGCAACCCAAATAAAAGTAGTAGTACAATCCATCACTACACTACACTTATGAAATGGTAAGATCCATTGTTTGATCTTCAAATCCGAAAAGTATTCTCTGTACACATGTACAGGCAGGAGGTGAGCAACCACTAGCTCACCAAACAATCTCATATTAAAACATTAAGAGATATACGGGTACAAAGATAATCATACATATACTTGAAATCATACCATGTCAAAAACTATACGATTCTATTACATCATCTCTTAAATCCCATTTATTTAATTAACCACAACTAGTTAACTTAAATAAGTAAACATGTTTCAATGGTAACAGGACATCCTTTCTAATTCATTCAATTACCTCATTGTCAATTGAATCAAATAATTAAAAAATTCATAATGACATCTAACAAAGCATCAAACACATTTTATATAGTCTTTATGAGATGAATGCATATGCCATGTCATGCTCAAAATATTTTTCTCATCTTTTGAAAATCTTATGCACAATGCCAATTTGAAAACACATTAATCCAACAATTTCAATAAAATTCCAAAGTGGTAAATACGACTCAGGTAATTCCTAGGCTGGTGTCTGCAAGTAGACTATACAAGTACTACCAAATTGTCATTTTTATTGGTATTAATCGAAAGGCTCAACACCTATCCGCACGGGTTTCTGGTCTTCACCATGGACACTCAAGCCAACTTAACCAATACCAACTACACCCCCTATCCGGACTTACCAATGTATTTACCAAAAACAGAACAATAAATCTTGTTTCACAAAACAATTTCTCTTTTAAAACCATAACCTTCCAATGCAAGATTAAAAATCAATTTCAATAGTGGTTCGATAAAATGATAATGGAAAATTTACAATCCTTCATGTGATTCCATTTCCAATTTCCTCCACACAATTCTCCATTGTGATCAATTTCCATATCCCTATCAATGTAATATCATGATACAATCCTAAGAAATAATATAACAATGTCAATGTTCATGTATTTACCACATGTAAACCAACAACTTCCAACTTAGTCTTTTCAAGATAATTCAACAATATTCCTCATATAAAACAAACTTCCAAAGTCAAACATTTTCTTACATTTCCAAAAATCTCCTCATTTAAATACCAACATGGCAATCCCCTACCAGTTATCAAAACTAAAACTTCTAAGCAATAGGTTCATCAATAGCAATAACATATGACACCAAAGTGTGTTCAAGTTTTCATCAATTTCTAACTCACATATTATATCAATGAAATGTAATTATAATCTTTTCAAAACTCATCCCCATTCCAAACATTAAATATAACCAAATTCTCATTTTTCTCATGCAAGTAAAATCTTGGGACCTTCAAGTTCAATCATAATTCTCATAAATATAAGTGAATATTACAACACTTAATCAATTTTATCGAAATCTTCTATTGACTATAATTATAATAAATAACACGGTGTTCACTTTCCAATTATCAACATCCACCTCATTGATTTAAACCAAGGAAAATAAATAAATAAATTAAAAGTTTTGATAATCCATTCTTGATTTAATTCAATTCATTCATTTTCTCCAAACGAGCTACGATCATATTCCTTTCTTTTCTTGTTCAAATCTGCCAAAACAATTTAAATATCTCATAAAAAAAATTGGAGTACGAAATTATTATTGTAAAATTACTCAACTAGTAAACTAAGAACCCAATACTTAAATCACCTCAACTTAACTAATAATCTTAGTTCAACTTTGTTTCACACCAAACAACTTCATCTCACTTATTTTCTCAAAATCTCATGCTTAGTCAACATCATCACTTTTAATCTCATAATATTAAAAGTTAAGAATTTAACCCAATAACACCCCTTTAATTATGAAGGATTTTAAATATTAACCAAACTAATTTAATTCGTTAATTTTGTAAGTCCATTATGTTTACCATATTCCAAATTAATAACACCAAACACAACTTCACATGGCTCATCACTCAATTACACCCACATTTCATGCTTAGCTAAATTTCCCAAATCTCTACAAATAATCATTTCACAACTTTTCTAAAATTAATAAATCAACATTCCCAAAATTCATGAATATCACACTTTTAGAGTCTTAAATCCCAAAATCACTCTATAATCTCAACTTAACAATTCACACCATATTCATCAATATCAATTTATTTTTCTTCTCAAAAATAAATTCCAAAACTCAAAGATGAGATAAATATTTCAACATTATTTTCCCAAAAGAAATTATCTAACCATAATATGAGGTAGATACAACTCATACAACTATTTAATTTGTTTTATTTTATTTTCAGATTTTTAACAAGCATTTCTAACACAAGATGATTTTTCCAAATCAATTTCAAATAACAATATTCTTAACACTTCAACCTAATTTTTCTTCCAAAAATTACAAAGCAAAAATCTAAAAAAAAAAAGTATATATATGCAATACCTTTTATAATAACATATTTTCTCAAAATAACCCTAACATAGCTTTAATGTAAGAATATGAAGAAAGTCCCTACCTCAAATATGAAGAAAAACAATCTGAAAATGAAAACATCACCCGATCATTAATCTGAGAACACCATTGCGAAGATCATGACGAGCTCTCCAACTTTCATTTACAACACTTTCAAAATCTCACTCTAAAGGCTCCCATTTCAAGCTCAAAGATTGAGCATCAATGGAGGAAAAAAAAAATAGAGAGAGAGAGAGAGACGCACAGGGGAGGGGAAGCCTCTGTCAACAAACAAAACCAAAAAAAAAAATAAAGAAATGAAAGGGAAGGACGGGTGGAGGGGGCAGCCCACGTGGGTTGCCTTCCCAAGGCACCTCACACAAATTAATACCAAAAATTTAATATAGCGATCCCGGTTTTTCCCCTTCATTTATTGTATTCCGAACTCGAGTTCCATGGTTGGTTGTTGTTGTTTATATCTTGTTTCCGTCGTTAAATTCTTTGTATTTGAGTTTTAGGATGTGTTGGGTAAATTTGGAACAGGTCGGTTGTGAGATGGAATAAATGGTTGCTGCCCAGGATTTTGCTTCTTCGCTCGAGCGAGCCTTGGGTATTTTCTTCTTCGCTCGAGCGAAGGTTTATCCGCTCGAGTGAGGATGGAGGGTCCTCAGGTTCCATTTTCGGACGTAGCTTCTGCTCGAGCGAGCTTTCCAACGCTCGAGCAAGCTTGGTCTGGTGTGTCTCTTCACTCAAGTGAGCACTCTTGCGCTCGAGCTTGCGTCTGTGTTTCTTTTGGACCTGAGGGTTGGTGATCTTCACTTGAGCCACGCTTCTTGTGCTCGAGCGAGCCCTATGTTTTGAGTTCCTTCGCTTGAGCGAGCACTCTTGCGCTCGAGCATGCTTCTGGGTTGCAGACCTGAAGCTTCGCATTGTTCGCTCGAGCGACTCTTCTTGCGCTCGAGCGAGGTTCTTTTGTGTCTGGTCGCTTGAGTGACCACTCCTTCGCTCGAGTGAGCCTCGAGTATATCAGATTGCAACAGCGGGATTTTTATTCACTTTTTCACTCCCTTTTTCTCCAAAACCCTAACTTCGGCTCTCCCTCTCTCTCTAAACTCTCTCTCTCTCTACAAATACACTTTGTTCTTGGGTGTCTCTACCCTAGTCCCTTTGTAAAAAAGGTAAAGCTTTGCGTGGGCTTCACTTTGATCCAAAAAAAGTTGGGATTTGGAGCATCTTGGATTTCACTCTTATTCTCCTTTGAGCTCCTAAATTCGAGGTAGGGATAAACTACTCTTTATTATGAGTTTTAACATAAATCTTAGTCATTATGTATAAATGGTGAGTTATGGAAAGTTTGGGGAAAAGTTGGTGTTTTGAGTTTGAATCTATGTTAGAGGGGTTTTCTAATTGGGACTCCTTTGTGTATGTGAGTTCTTGAAAGTGGGTATATTTGAACAAAATAGATGGAATTTGGCCTTGGGGTCAATATTTGGGAATAGGGGAAAAAGCCCTAATTGGATCTAAACAATTAATTTATATAATTAATTTGGTAATTTGTGGAAATATGAAATTGGGTTGGAAATATTGAAATTTGAGAAAATTGTGATTGAATGGTGTAGTTGGATTGATTAATCACTCACCTATGAAAAAGTTGATAGTTTATCTATTTGATAAATTTATTATCTGTTTAGAAATTACTGTTTTGGGCTATCGGTGGAGGATAGTCATGATTGTTGTACACACTGCATGATGATTAGGGAGAATTGAAACTAATCAAATGGATTATGTCATTAAATATGACGGTGGAATTAATGCATTGAATATGTGTAATGTTGGGTCATTGTATATGACAATATGTTTAAATACATTGTATATGTAGATTGTGTGGGAGGAGATAGGTGATGTACTCCACTTGTTTGGGAGGAGATATGGGATGGACTCCATTGATAACTAAGTTGGCCGGAGTGTCCTGAGTGAAAGTCCCGAAATCTTATCTACTTATGGGTGTCGGTTTCTTCGGACGTAGTTCCGTAAAATGGCAAGAATATTGAAGTGTTGAATGACGTTTGTTATTGAAGTGTTGATGTTTGAGTTGTAGTCTCATTTCACACTGTCTGGATACTATTGAACTGTGTTAATGAATTGGTTGGATAAATAATGGAAGTGGAATGGAATATAAATGTCAATGTTGGTTGATCATGGAAAGGATATGAGATAATTTAGAATTGTTAAACATTTATCAAATGTTAATGTTTTAGTTAATTCTCATATTATGTTTAGCATATCTCCACTGGGCTTTGGCTCACTCTTTATGGGACACCATTTTCAGGTACAGGTGATATGCCGCCTCCAAGGTCTTAGCTTGGAAGGTTTTGGGAGTTGAAGACTCTTTTTGGTTATTTTTGTTTTTGATGATATATGTAATTTCAAGCGAAGGGCTTAATATGTAAAGAGTTAGAACTCACTTTTGTTATAACCAAGTGTGGACTTGGAAAGTTTGTGAGCCCGTAGGGCATTTACTTTTGTTGTCAACATGTATTACTTTTTGTAAAGAATACTCTTGTAACGCCCTCAAAATAATACATAAAACCCACATTTTAGACATGCAATGATATAAGAGAAATCAACACCTTTCTATTCATCAAAGTAGTTCTTACAACAATATTACATGTTAACAACAAAAGCAAGTGCCCTACGGGCTTACAGCTTTCCAAGTCAACACTTGGTTACAAAAAGAAGAGTACTAACTCTATACAAATAAGCCCTTGGCTTGATATACATGTAATACAAATAAAATAATCAAAAAGTGTCTTCAACTCCCATAACCATCCAAGCTATGTCCTTGGAGGTGGCATGCTACATGTACCTGAAAATAATGTCCCATATAGGGTGAGCCAACGCCTAGTAGAGATATGCTAAACACCATATGAGCAGTAACTAAGACATTAGCAATTGATAAATGTTTGACTCCATAAGCCGATTCATATACCACTTTCATTACATGACCACAGTGTCCATATTCCATTTCATTTTCCATTTCTCATCAAATTCACAATTCACAACAACGGCTCAGAACCTGGCCAACAATTTGCATGAGGTAGTGACTCATATTAAACATTTCCCATTTCACAATAGATAAGCATACTAGCTATATTAACACTTCGATAGATAAGCATATGAGCTATATCAACACTTCCATAGATAAGCATATGAGGTATATCAACACATTAACTGATAAGCATATGAGCTATATCAATACATTAACTGATAAGCATATAAGCTGTATCAACGGAGTCCATCCCTATCTCCACCCAAACAATATCCGGTTTAGAGGTCCATCCCCTATCTTCCCCTAAACCGTGGAGTACATCCCCTATCTCCTCCCACACACGCAACGTATATACACATAGGTTATATACATAATCAATCAATACATACAGTTAATGTATTCTGTCAACCGTCATATTCTATGACACATCCAATTGATTAGTTTTAGTTTGCCTAATCATCATGCATTGTCTACAACAATCATAGCTACCCTCCACTGGTAGCCCAAGGCAATTATTTCTAAACAGATAATAAAAGCACCAACAGATAAAATATCCATATTTCCAAAAGTGAGCGATTAATAAATCCAACTCCACTAATCCATCTCATAATGAGCCAATTTCATTATATTCAACTCAATTCCATATTTTCTCAACAAATGTCATTAATTACATTAGTGACCCAAATATACCCAAACATGGCATAATTCCCCTTATTCTCAATGTTGACTCCAAGAGTCCATATATTACCAACAACATCAATATACTCATTTTAAAACCCAAATACATATTTATGGTCCAAAATAAACAAAACCCTCTTTTCCAATTTATACATTTGAAACCCTAGTTTCCAAAACCCAAAACTATTTATACAAAATACTCAACATCTAGGTCAAAGCCCATAAGAGTGAGTAGGAATCCCTACCTCAAATTCGGAGCTCAAAGGGAGAAGATGAAGAAATCCAAAGTGCTCCAAAACCCAAACTTCTCGGATCAAAACGAAGCCCTTAACGATCAACACAACTTTTACAAAGGCCGAAGGAAAGGGAAGCACTCTAACTAGATCAAACCCTAGAGAGAAGGGAGTTTCTAGAGAGAGAGGCTCTCAAAATCGGTTTTGGGAAAGTAAGAGAGAGAGAGAGAGTGAATGTAAAAAGTGATTCAAAAATGCCTAACTGCCTTTTGATATACGACATTCCCGCTCGAGCGGAGAATAGAACGCTCGAGCGTCAAGCACAAAAATCTGGACACACTCGAGCGCAAGAAGGCCCGCTCGAGCGCCAAGACACAAGAATAAAGTACATCCGCTCGAGTGTGAAAACCAGTCTGCTCGAGCGTAGATTTCTCCCTCCCAGAACTTTCACAGACAAAGCACTACCCGCTCGAGTGCTAACATACCCGCTCGAGCACAACCGCTCGAGCGTAAAGAAATCCGCTCGAGCGTGAAAAACATGCCTGCAGAAGTTTTGCAGAGCACAAAAATAGTGGGAGTGTGCAATCTCTGCTCGAGCGCTAGACGACCCGCTCGAGCAGAACGACCAAAAACATGGCAGCAAGAGTTTAGACCAAGGCTCAAGCCACCTGCTCAGAACATGCCCAACATATCCTAAAACCCAAACAAATGGAATCAAAGGACGACAATAAGATAGACACAACTACCAACTCCACGGAACCAAAGTCCGGAATACAACAGATACAGAAAGGGAAAACCGGGATCGCTATAACTTTCCCCCCTTAAAGAATTTCGTCCTCGAAATTAAATGCAAGTTTTTCAAAAACAAGATTTTCTCAATTCCCAACATTATTACAATGAAAAATTTAACAACTCGACCCATTTCCGGTGATTCCATCTCTATTGAAGAGGCAATTTACCACATATCTCAATATGTATTAACAACATGCTTTCCTCGAAATTCAACAATTTCTACATACATGTTTCACAATTCCATATCATATTCAACATTTATGATGTATCTCCATTTCTACAATATTTTCAGCATATACAATGTTATAACAAACTTCCATTTCAAGGCAAGTTCTACAATACTTCCATAAATCAAAACATTCACAATGTTTTACAACTTAAGACATATATAATACTCTTAAAGTTCAACAATATTACTAAATTACCAATGCATGGTTACACATCAACAAACAAGTCCGGATATTTCTCGCGGACCTCCAACTCACGTTCCCAAGTGGCTTCCTCCACTCCGTGATGTCTCCACAAAACCTTTACCAAGGGAATGGTCTTGCCACTCAAGACTTGATCCCGCCTATCCAAGACCCAAACTAGTCTCTCTTCATACGAGGCATCCTCATCTACCTCTAAGTCAGTCCAATCTAACACATGGGACGGATCCAGCTCATACTTCTGAAGCATACTCACATGAAACACGTCATGCACTCCGAACAACTGCGGTGGCAAAGCTAAACGATAAGCAACCTCCCTAATCCTCTCAAGGATTTCAAAGGGACCAATAAACCGAGGAGATAACTTCCCACTCTTCCCAAACCTCATCAAACCTCGCCTCGGTGATATTTTCAAGAAAACATGATCATCCGTCTCAAATGCCAAAGGCCTCCTCTTACAGTTGACATAACTCTTTTGGCGGCTCTGGGCTGTAACAAGCCTCCTACGGATAAGCTCAACTTTCTCCGTCGTCTCCCTAACCAACTCCGGACCCAACAAAGGTGCATCACCCACCTTGGCCCAACAAACTGGAGACCTACACAGCCGGCCATACAAGGCCTCAAACGGTGTCATACCGATACTTGACTGAAAACTGTTGTTGTAGGTAAACTCCACCAAGGGCAAGTGCCTCTCCCACATCCCACTAAAGTCAAGGATACAACCTCGAAGCATATCCTCAAGGATCTGAATAGTACGCTCGAACTGCCCGTCAGTCTGAGGATGATAAGCCGTACTAAAGGTCAACTTAGTGCCAAGGCACTCTGCAAACTCTGCCACAATCTAGCCATAAAGCCAGGGTCTCTATTTGAGACGATCGTCACTGGGACCCCGTGCAACCTCACTATGTCCCGAATATACAAGTTGGCAAGATGATCTATCGAATCTCTCATGCGCATAGGGATAAAGTGCGCCGACTTAGTCAACCGGTCTACAACCACCCAAATAGCATCACTACCTCGCTGAGTCCTCGGAAGACCTACAACGAAGTCCATAGTGACATGCTCCCATTTCCACTCGGCAATAGGCAAGGGTTGCAACAAACCCGCTGGCCTCTGATGCTCGGCCTTCACTTGCTGACAAGTAAGGCACTTAGACACGAAAGCTGCCACATCCTTCTTCATAACCCGCCACCAAAACTGGCGACCCAAATCTCGATACATCTTAGTGCCTCCTGGATGCACCGCAAGGTACGAATGGTGAAACTCTCGGAGTACCTCCTCTCGGCAAGACTATGGCACAAACAAACGGTCTCGGTATCTCACACTCTGGTCAGGATACACAGACAAACCCTTCTCAACCTTCCCACTGGAGATCCTCTCTCGGAGGGATTCTACCTCAAGGTCACCTCGCTGTGCCTCTAACACTCGGCTCACAAGTGTAGGCTGTGCAACAACGGAAAACAGGGCCGCTGCCTCGACAGATTCGCCCAAAAGCAAATCGAACTCGCCAAGTGCCCCCAACATCTCCCACTCCCAGATGGCTACACAAGCTACATCACTAATGGATTTCCTGCTAAGGGCATCGGCCACAACATTGGCCTTTCCCGGGTGATAGTGCAACTCAAAATCATAGTCCTCAATGAACTCCATCCACCTTCTCTGCCTCAAATTCAAGTCTCTCTGTGTAAACAGATATTTCAAACTCTTATGGTCCAAGAACACCTCGAACCTCTCACCATAAAGGTAGTGCCTCCAAATCTTTAAGGCAAAAATCACGGCTGCTAACTCAAGATCATGCGTAAGGTAATTCTTCTCGTGTATTTTCAACTGACGTGAGCCATAAGCTACCACTTTCCCCTCTTGCATCAACACACAACCCAAACCCTCTCGTGAGGCATCACAATAAACAGCATAACCCAAACCTCTCTCCGGAATAATCAAGACCGGAGCGGTGGTCAATCTAACCTTCAACTCCTGGAACGACTCTTCACAAGTCTCACTCCACACAAACTTGACCCCTTTCCGCGTCAATCTAGTCAACGGCGAAGCTAGCCTGGAGAAATCTTTCACAAACCGGCGGTAATACCCAGCTAATCCCAGAAAACTGCGGATCTCAAAAACACTCTTAGGTTGTGCCCAATCTTGCAATGCCTCAACCTTGGATGTATCAACAGACACCCCTTCCCCGGATACCACATGGCCTAAGAACTTGACTTCTCCTAGCCAGAACTCACACTTCCCAAACTTGGCATACAGCCTATGGGCTCTAAGCAACTCATGCACCACCATCAAGTGTTCCTCGTGCTCCTCCTCAGAAGGCGAATAAATAAGAATGTCGTCCACGAAAACGACCACAAAGCGATCTAAGAATTCCCGGAAGATCCGGTTCATCAAGTCCATAAAGACTGCCGGTGCATTGGTAAGCCCAAATGGCATCACCAGAAACTCATAATGGCCATACCGCGTACGGAATGCCATCTTCGGAATATCCTCCTCCCTGACCCTCAACTGATGGTAACCCGATCTCAAGTCTATCTTAGAGAAACAACGGGAACCCTTCAACTGGTCAAACAAATCATCTATACGGGGCATAGGGTACTTATTCTTAACCGTAGCCCGGTTCAACTTCCGATAGTCGATACAAAGTCTCAAGGCACTATCTTTCTTTTTAGCAAAGAGGGCCGGTGCTCTCCACGGCGAGACACTAGGGCAGACAAAACCCTTATCCAGCAACTCCTGGAGTTGAATCTTCAACTCACTCAACTCGGCTAGGGCAAAACGATAAAGGGCCATAGAAATCGGCGCCGTGCCAGGCACTAAATCAATAGAGAACTCTATCTCTCGGTGAGGTGGCAAACTGACAAGATCCTCGGGAAAGACGTCCGAGTACTCACAAACCACTCTCGGCAATACAATCTGGGTCTCATCACACTCACTACTCAAAAGGCTAGCAAGAAGACCACTAAGCTCACTCTGCTCTCGCGGATTATACACCGGTGGCAACACACTACCAACCCGATCCCCCAAGAAATGGAAACAATCCCTGCTCAAGGTACATACTGTGACCCTCTGGCAGTAACAATCGATAATAGCCCGATATGACGATAGCCAGTCCATACCCAAAATAACATCAAAGCCCGTCATGGGCATAACTACAAAAGGAAACGGAAGTCGATGGTCTACTACCTCTATATCACAACCTCTGCACCCTTGTTTCAAAATCAACTCACCCCTAACAGGTGATATAACACAAATAGGAGATGCTAACTGTGCCAACTCCAAACCCAAAACAGATGCAAATGCAGCAGATACAAAGGAATGAGACGCACCCGTATCAATCAACACACTAGCAACTGAGTTGCAAAACAGAAAGGTACCTCTCACAACTGATGGAGTCAGTACTAGGTCCTGCGCGGTAACAGCATACACGCGCCCTGTAGGTCCTTGATCCACCTGCTCACCTCTTGGAGCAAAAGACTGCTGCACTGACTGGGATGACGAGGCTCCCGGATTGGCCCTCGAGGCCTGCACAGACTGAGCTGGCTGAAAACCCTGCGTCTGCCTAGAACCAGGCGCTCCTGAAGTGGCACTCAACTGTGGGCAAAACCTCTTCAGGTGCCCGGGCTGACAACACTGATAACAAGACAAGGGCTGGCCCCTGCCCTGACTCTGGCCCTGAGGTCAAGCCGAAGAAGAAGTAGCCCGCTGACCTCCTCCCTTCTATGGGCAAACCGAAGACTTGTGACCCAGCTGGCCACACGTGAAACAAGTCAAGCCTCCTTGATTACCTCTCTCGGAGCTTGCACTCGGCACTGGAAAGGTCGATCTAGCCAAACCACCCTGAGACTGCTGAAGGTTAAAACCTCTCTGTCTCCTGCCATCACCCTGGCCATCTTGGCTCATCTTGGAGCCTCTATGCTTTTCCTCATCCTCCTCCTGCATCATAATCTCCATATGAGTTGCAGCATCCACCAGACGTTTATACTCTCGAATAAAAGACCCTCCAACCCTCAACTTGAGTCCACACCTCAACTTCCGTTCAAACTCAAAGCAACGGCGTTCCTCGGACGCCACAAGCTCAGGTGCAAACCTGGACAGACTGGTAAATGTGGCCTCAAACTCGGCCACTGACAAACCCTGCTGCTTAAGCTAGCAAAACTGTTCCTTCAGCTTCTCCCTAGCAGCTGAAGATAAGAACTTCTCCTGGAAAGCATCTATAATGCCTCCCATGCACCACCAACACGGCCCTTCTCGTACTTCCACCATTGGCCCACATCTCCCTTACGCTGGAAAGATGCCAAGGTCACTTTTAAAGCCCCGTCCTCGATACCAAGCATCTCGAACGTCTTCTCCATCTGTTCCAACCACTCATCAGCCTTAAGTGGCTCCTTCGGATCCCCAACAAACTCGTCCGGGTTAGACCAGAAGAATTCCCTCTTCAGGAAAGAAGGCCCTGCCTCAGCAACGTGGGCCTGATCCTGATTCCCAGCTCTGAGAATACCTAAAGCTCCTGCTATCTCTCGGGCCAAGGCGCTCATAGCCTGTTGACCCGCTGGCTCGGCCACATTGGCCTGGCCAACTCCTTCTTGCTGTGCCGGAATATCATCCGGTAAAGGCATCCCCTGCCTACCACGCCTACCACGTCTCCCTCCACATCCTCATACTCGTCCTGACATCCTAATATAAGTGACAAGAACATTAACACATTCATAAATGTGCCGAAACTAAAACACTCGCGTCCTAATGCATGGACAACTGTAATTCACTCCACATAAACACATAAGCACTTACGAATTTCGTTTCCGGATAATGATAGTCCCGAGGCGTTACTAGAGTTCCGGTTAGAAACAGGATTGATCAAGTGTTTTTCTAACAAGACTCCCAGAAACCCAAGGATCCAATCAACATCCTAGAAACTACATTCCATACCCATATAGTCACATAAGCATGTTATCAATTAAACACATAGCATATGACACTACATCTAAGTCTATATCAAGCGAGACAAGCCCATTGTGATACTAATCACTTCCCACGTACCCAAAGTATTCAAACCCGGTACACTCTGATGCCAAGTTGTAACGCCCTCAAGATAATACATAAAACCCACATTTTAGACATGCAATGATATAAGAGAAATCAACACCTTTCTATTCATCAAAGTAGTTCTTACAACAATATTACATGTTAACAACAAAAGCAAGTGCCCTACGGGCTTATAGCTTTCCAAGTCAACACTTGGTTACAAAAAGAAGAGTACTAACTCTATACAAATAAGCCCTTGGCTTGATATACATGTAATACAAACAAAATAATCAAAAAGTGTCTTCAACTCCCATAACCATCCAAGCTATGTCCTTGGAGGTGGCATGCTACCTATACTAGAAAATAATGTCCCATATAGGGTGAGCCAACGCCCAGTAGAGATATGCTAAACACCATATGAGCAGTAACTAAGACATTAGCAATTGATAAATGTTTAACTCACATAAGCCAATTCATATACCACTTTCATTACATGACCACAGTGTCCATATTCCATTTCATTTTCCATTTCTTATCAAATTCACAATTCACAACAACGGCTCAGAACCTGGCCAACAATTTACATGAGGTAGTGACTCATATTGAACATTTCCCATTTCACAATAGATAAGCATACTAGCTATATCAACACTTCGATAGATAAGCATATGAGCTATATCAACACTTCCATAGATAAGCATATGAGCTATATCAACACATTAACTGATAAGCATATGAGCTGTATCAACGGAGTCCATCCCCTATCTCCTCCCAAACAATATCTGGTTTAGAGGTCCATCCCCTATCTTCCCCTAAACCGTGGAGTACATCCCCTATCTCCTCCCACACACGCAACGTATATACACATAGGTCATATACATAATCAATCAATACATACAGTTAATGTATTCTGTCAACCGTCATATTCTATGACACATCCAATTGATTAGTTTTAGTTTGCCTAATCATCATGCATTGTCTACAACAATCATAGCTACCCTCCACTGGTAGCCCAAGGCAATTATTTCTAAACAGATAATAAAAGCACCAACAGATAAAATATCCATATTTCCAAAAGTGAGCGATTAATAAATCCAACTCCACTAATCCATCTCATAATGAGCCAATTTCATTATATTCAACTCAATTCCATATTTTCTTAACAAATGCCATTAATTACATTAGTGACCCAAATATACCCAAACATGGCATAATTCCCCTTATTCTCAATGTTGACTCCAAGAGTCCATATATTACCAACAACATCAATATACTCATTTTAAAACCCAAATACATATTTATGGTCCAAAATAAACAAAACCCTCTTTTCCAATTTATACATTTGAAACCCTAGTTTCCAAAACCCAAAACTATTTATACAAAATACTCAACATCTAGGTCAAAACCCATAAGAGTGAGTAGGAATCCCTACCTCAAATTCGGAGCTCAAAGGGAGAAGATGAAGAAATCCAAAGTGCTCCAAAACCCAAACTTCTCGGATCAAAACGAAGCCCTCGACGATCAACACAACTTTTACAAAGGCCGAAGGAAAGGGAAGCACTCTAACTAGATCAAACCCTAGAGAGAAGGGAGTTTCTAGAGAGAGAGGCTCTCAAAATCGGTTTTGGGAAAGTAAGAGAGAGAGAGAGAGTGAATGTAAAAAGTGATTCAAAAATGCCTAACTGCCTTTTGATATACAACATTCCCGCTCGAGCGGAGAATAGAACGCTCGAGCGTCAAGCACAAAAATCTGGACACACTCGAGCGCAAGAAGGCCCGCTCGAGCGCCAAGACACAAGAATAAAGTACATCCGCTCGAGTGTGAAAACCAGTCTGCTCGAGCGTAGATTTCTCCCTCCCAGAACTTTCACAGACAAAGCACTACCCGCTCGAGCGTAAAGAAATCCGCTCGAGCGTGAAAAACATGCCTGCAGAAGTTTTGCAGAGCACAAAAATAGTGGGAGTGTGCAATCTCTGCTCGAGCGGAACGACCAAAAACCTGGCAGCAAGAGTTTAGACCAAGGCTCAAGCCACCTGCTCGGAACATGCCCAACATATCCTAAAACCCAAACAAATGGAATCAAAGGATGACAATAAGATAGACACAACTACCAACTCCACGGAACCAAAGTCCGGAATACAATAGATACAGAAAGGGAAAACCAGGATCGCTATAACTCTGATGAATGAATATATTTTATTTTCTTGTCTATGGATATTATGAATGATTGATTATGCATTTATTTTGAGGGCGTTACATTTAATATAAAATACATTATAAAATATCTCAAAATTTTATAATATAAATTATAAAATGAAATAATTTTTTTTTTCTTACCACAAAATATAACATTTTTGTACACCACAAAATATAATATTTTGCTCACTACGAAATATACACATTTTCATTCTTTATAAAATATATAATTTTTCACCATATGGTACACACCATAAAATCAACTATCAAATTTTTATTATAATCCTATATAATAAATAATAATAACTCCCAAGGTGGTTACTATCAATCACCTAATTAAAAAGGACCAAACAGTTAAACATGAATCATTAAACAAACTCAATTTAAATTAAATCTAAATCATGGGTCCCACCCATAAGCCAAACATGGTCAAATTATATACCAAAATAGACCCAACAAATTTATCTCAAGTCATGGCCCAAACACCCAAAACTTAATTTCAAATTCTGCTATAAATTAAACTGAACACCAATCAGTCCGCAAATTTTTATAAAATAAATTCTCATCAATTAATTTCTGAAATTTTTATCCAATATGCTAGACTCTCATAAGAACACCATAATAAAAAAAAATCATAATTTCTGAGATAGAAAATTATATTATTTTTTTTAAAAAAAAATTATTAGAAAATTAAACCATTTTCGCACATAACTTTACACAACACTCCAATCAAAATATTACTCAATTAATTCATGCATTGACTATTCAAAAGAAAATATTTTGGGACATTACAGCAATTGTTTCTGGAGAAATAATTTTTTTTTAAGTTGAAATTAATCAAATTTCACAATTTAATTTACTATGTTAGGAAAAAGTGTGAATAAATTAATAGTGTTAATAATAAAAAAAACATTTAAAATTTATCTCAATAATTATGATTTACGTCAATAATTATGTGTACCATATGCAACAAATTTATAGAAGGTACAAGCAAAAAATAAAAATATATTTAAGATTGTTACTATTCTACCAATGTATATATATTTTAACAATTGCATGAGAATCGAGACCCATCTTCTGAGTTCGTCTTAGGCCCTCTAAAAAGTCAGAGCTGACCCTGAGCCTTAATAGCATTTGCAAGATTCCATCCATTCATTCGGATTCCTTCTTTGCGTGAATGCCTATTGATGGTCAATCTCATTTGATCAATCATTCCTCCTTTGGTGTGTGGGATGAGTAAAATAAATGTGACAACAAATTGAGAGCAAATGATGTGGCAAAAGAATTACCCATGACAACACAATGTGACAACAAACTGCATAACATTCATTGCAATCATATGACATGATTAGCCTAACCAAAATTGAAAATAAAAACATTTTTTTGTCAAACAAGATTAAATCAAAAGCATATTACCACCAAATTACGGAAAATGAGTAAAATAATTTTGACAAACATTCTACATCAAAACAAACAGAGTCTTAATAAAAAATATGTTTTGAAAACACACTTTTCATGACATTTTTTTATACTATTATAATCAATTTAAAATTGAAAAAATGTGTTTTCAAAATGGGTGATGCACCAATAAATCTCAAAATATGATTTTGTGAACTGTTGTTAGCAAAAATCTGATTTGGATCAAATCGACAGAAGAAAATCAATAGAGAAACCAGTTTTCACAAACAACAACTCAATCAAGCAATGTGGTTGGTGTCCTATGCCTTGACAGTTTCAAGGACTTCTTTGGAAGTTGTTATGTGGAGAAACAAATACAAATAAACTGAAATTTCATTGATTAACAAGTAAACTTGTCACTTAATTACAAAAATTAAATTACAATTTCAAAAGGTATCACAATCAACAGGGCCAAACTTTGTTACAGGAACTGAATTACTGATAGATTACTCCTAAGTACAAGAACTACTCATAAATAAGTTATACTACTCCTAGATTTCACATGGACTGTGAATGTGGTTGAAGGTCTCTCATCCTTTGAATTCCCAACTTTTATATGGCCTCAAATGGCTATGTTGTGCTGCCACGTGTCCATTTGCTATGCTCATATAACTGCCCATGAACTGTAACTATTGCAACTGCCTTTCCACTTCTCTTCTTCTGTAACTGCTATGTGTCACACCCTCATTCCTCTTTCTTAGGCCACTAACTTCACTTCCTTCATTCTTCGGCCTTCTATGCACGTGCTTATACCTCTGTCGACAGAGGATTCCAAGTTTTGGTGCCAATAATGCCCTCCTCATTTAAGGTAAAAGTGAATTTTGCCTCAAATGATATAAAAGACAAAATTTGGGAAAATCCATATTTTCTAAAATTCATAGATTATTTTGGCCATAATCGATAGGCCACAATTAATGAGACTAGATTTATGGTGTAAACAATACCCCAAACTCTTTAAGAATGGAATCATTCGTACTTACTAAAACAAGACATATGTCCACACTTATAATATTTAGCAAAAAATTTGAAACCAAAAAAATATTAACATTTTTTGTGGAGTTCAACGTGGTCATCATTATTCCAATGTTCCTTGTTTAAGGTATTATTGCCATACTTTCACTTCAACAATATTGGCAGTGGCTCTTCCAACAAATTAGTCAGTAGAAATTTTTTTTCCTTGTTCTTTCTTTTGTCAATTTTTGCATAATCAGTTGATCTTCTGTCGATTTGTCAACTCTTTCAAACTTCATGCAAAACCTAAACCATTGGCCATTGTTTGGCCGATCAGTGTTTTTTATATGGCCATTTTATATTTTTTGAATTGCATCAAACTTGTAAGACTAAAATATTTTTGTCAACCAATCTAACAAAATTAGCTTTTGATGTGAACCACAATTCCATGGTGGTCATGGGGTAACAAAAACCATAATATCAAATGGCTTTAGAAAACCAAAACTTTTGACAAAATTAACAATGTCAAAAGCTGCAAATTCAATAAACGTGGATTGTTCATAATTTTCAGCCACTTCTAGCCCAAAATAATACCCCCAAGTAAATCTTCACCATCATTTTGTGATGAATTTTCAGACTATTTTTCTTTTTTAGCCATTAATGGCTTGTCACTCTTTGCCATGTTCGGCAAAAAATATGCCCCCCAAGTATATTTTCACCATCATTTTGTAATGAATTTTTAATATCTTTTGAAAAAGGGACTGTTTTGCTATTTTAGCCACTATTGGCCTATGAAAATTCTCCAAGATCATGTTATCCTCATGACTTAGTGTACTAACCCTTTGAGCTACATACCTTGGCTTTTCATGAATAATTGTCTCCTCAGGAATATGGGTATTAGCCTCCCAAGCCACATTATTTTCATACCTTAATTTTTTCTTGGCCATTAAGCCTTCTAAATTATGCTCCCAATATCGAATTTGTTTATCAATTAAGTAAATTTGGCCTTCAAGTTGATGAATTTTTTCATCAAAATAATTTAAATCTCTTTGCATCAAATAATATGGAGATGATGAAAATATTTGATATCTTTGCCGAGAAAGAGAATTAATTTCTCTTCTTATAACCAAACTTTCACTCTCGCGCCAATAAATTTTATCCTTACAACGCCAAATCAGATCATTTATCATGCCATTATGTTGGCAATAGGTGTTAGAATCATTGCCATAATATTGGCAATCTTTAGACATGGAAGCTGAGACATTCCATTTATAATTTATACCCATGGAAATACTGCCACTCCATTGGCAGTTTGCATCCATGGGTACATAAGACGTTGACATGACACTTGAAGGCATGATTCCATAAGCATAAGTTTGCTTTTTCATCGACATAACCCCAAATTAGACAGGTCCCACTGAGCGTGCTAAAATATGTTAGCAAAAATCTGGTTTGGGTCAAATCGATAGAAGAAAATCGACAGAGAAACCAATTTTCACAAACAGCAACTCAATCAGGCAATGTGGTTGGTGTCCTATGCCTTGACAGTTTCAAGGACTTCTTTGGAAGTTGTTATGTGAAGAAACAAATACAAATAAACTGAAATTCAATTGATTAACAAGTAAACTTGTCACTTAATTACAATAATTAAATTACAAGTTCAAAAGGTATCACAATCGACAAGGCCAAACTTGGTTACAGGAACTGAATTACAAATAGACTACTCCTAAGTACATGAACTACTCCTAAATAAGTTAAACTACTCCTAGATTTCACATGGATTGTGAATGTGGTTGATGGTCCTCCATCCTTTGAATTCCCAGCTTTTATATGTGTGACACCTCAAATGTTTAATTAATTTTAACACCGCGTTAATATTAACTAATCAAAAAAAGTAGTAGTAGTAATAATAATAATAGGTCATTTTATAGTTATATGTGTTAGACATTAATTTAATTTTAAAATAGCAAATAATGTAATTACTTAAACTATTGGGCCAAAAGGTAATTAGGGAGAAAGGTGGCATTAGCTGGATAAGCCACCTATAGAGTAAAGATAACTCTGAATCTAATCATAATTACATGAAGAAACGCACCAGGTAGTGAGTCATCACCTGGCCTTGTGTTATGGCAGAAAAACCGAAGGCAACAAAAGAAAGAAAATCAAGGAAAGTGTAGCAAAGAAAGGAGTCTCGAAAAGCTAGAGAAATAGAAAGAAAATAGTAGGAATCAATAGTAAGGCGAGTTGTATTATACATTGAGTTACCATAACATATTTTACGTGTGTTTTGAGTTACCATAATTTATTTTATACAAGTTATGTTCTATAACTTATATTTAGATTTCAAGTACGTTAATTATTTTCTAAACTCCATTTGCTTAAATTGAAACCCATGGATATGATTGTTTAAATTTTAAAAATTATTTGACAATGATTGTATAAATATTTATTTTTGGTGAGTACCACCACGGGAGTCCCATGCTTTAGGGGACTTAACTACCATTAGACTCTGATGATAGTCATGGATCCATTAACCTCTATTCTGATTGTCACTCCATTAACCTCTATTCTATTCTGTTATGTACCTTGGTTATGATTATTTACCTACTTAATTTCTGGATTTCAGTTTCTGCCACTTAAATAATTTGTTTATTCAAATTAAGCTATGTTTAATGTTTTAGCTTAAATAACTATCCATGGTTATTTTGGACCTTATGCTCTTGGCATAATATCTCTCACTCTGCTACATGCTTATAGTTGTTACCCCTTTCAAGTTATGAAATATAAAGAAGGACTGTGACCTCGTGTAGTAGACCAGCACAGAACTTGTTGCCGACATTTTTATTTTTTTTCTTTTCTTACTTTTTCTTCATTTTATTGTCGGTTACTGAATAATAAAATAATAAAAGCTGATGGATGAATTTCCTTTTTATTCAAATAGTAGGGTAGTTAATGGAGTTAATTATCATTTTAATTATTTTCTTACTTTTACGTCGCTTCCACTAGCACCACTTAATTTGTTCAATTAGAATTAGTAAGTTGTGATTCCAGCCCGACGCATTCGGGGGATGGGTCGTGACAATATGGCCTCTAATGCTGTGTTGCCACATGTCCATTTGCTATGCTCCTATAACTACCCATGAATTGCAACTGCCTTTGCACTTTCTCTTCTCCTGCAACTGCTACATGTCACACCCTCCTTCCTCCTTCTTAGGCCACTAACTTCACTTCCTTCATTCTTGAGCCTCCTTTGCGTGTGCTGATACCTCTGTCGACAGAGGATTTCAAGCTTTGGTGCCAATAACTGTTTAGTTCTTCATTTTTTCTTTTGAATTCAAAGGTCCCATTAAAGTGGAAATTACACAAAAGGGTAGTCACTTACATGTTTGGGTTTAATTTTTCAGGAATAAAAGTGGGTTTTTCCAAATATAAAATTACACATTTGGGCAATTCGCACTATAGAAGTTTTGGATTTTCCTTCTTTCTAGAACAAATCTCACATTACAAACAAAAATGTAACACTCTAATATAACACTCCAATAACGTAACACTCTGATATAACACATTAAAAAACTCCTTAATGTACTTTTTCTAAACGTAACAATGTAGCACTTAAAAAAAAATCCTTAGTGCATTTTTCCTAAACATAATACTCAAATGTAACACCAAAAAAAAAAAAAAAATCCTTAGTGTACTTTTCCCAAACGTAATGCTCCAATCAATGTAATCCCAAACATAACATTCCAATGTAACACACAAAAACAATAAAAACTCATTAGTGTACTTTTTGTATATGTAACCCTCACAATTTAAAATTATTAATTTGTCCAAAACTTATTAAGGAATTTTTGTACTCCTTTTGGAATGATTTGAAGAATCCTTTTTGTACACCTTTTGGAATGGTTTGAAGAATTCTTCATCATTTTGGAATAGTTGGAAGAATCCTACATCATTTTTTTGGAGTGTTACATTAGAGTGCTATGTTTGAGAAAAATACACTAAGGAGTTTTTTTGTGTGTTATATTAAATTGTTACACTAAGGAGTCTTTTTGGAGTGTTATATTGGAGTGTTACGTTTGGGAAAAGTACACTAAGGAGTTTTTTTTGTGTTACATTAGAGTGTTACACTAAGGAGTTTTTTTGAAGTATTATATAAGAGTGTTATATTTGAAAAAAATACACTAAGGATTTTTTTTTAGTGTTACATTTGAGTATTACGTTTGAGTGTTATAATTTGAAATTATACATTTGTCCCAACTTATTAAGGAGTTTTTGTACTCCTTTTGAAATGCTTGAAGAATTGTGATGACCGGTGCGTGTTTTGCCTTACTCTCTTGAAATTTCGTTTGAATTATCGTTGTTAAAACGTCAGGTGAGCTTTCGTTGAAAATTCCTTCCTTAATTCCTTTCGGATTGTAGTAGTTTCAATTCTGTGTGTTTGCTTGTTTCGGAAGCTGCGGGTTCGAGTTCGGCTCCGGGTTGTCGGGAGCGAAGCCTTGGAGGGGCCAGGGCCGCATGTACGGGGGCCTTGGGCCACACGTGCGGGAGGGGCCGCATGTGTGGGGGATCAGACCGCACATGGGGGAAGTTGGGAGGAGCACACTGCTAAAAAGGCAGGTGAGGAGGTGTGGTGCAGGAGAGGCACTCCGCACGTACGGGAGGGGGCGTCGCACGTGCGGCCAAGAGCGTTTTCAGCTTCATTTTTCGTGTATTCCAGCTATATTTTGCATTTTTGCTCCTTTTCCTCCCATTTCTGATATATCACTCTTTCTCTACATTATACTTCTCTCTTTTCTCTCATCTCTCTCTACCCAAACCCACAAAACATTACATCTTCTTTGATCTCAAGAGATCCATAGAGATTTGATGCTAGTGCCTTATACCAAAATGATGAGCGTGTCGAGGGCTTCGTTTTAACCAGTGGAGATCGTATTTCAGTGAGGTCGGTTTTTGGGCTTTTTCTCCTTTTCTCTTGAGATAGTGATTTCTTTGGTTCTTTTCAATACCTCTACTGTAGATAGACATGTGGTATATTTGTATTGCATAAAAGCCATGTTGTGTGGATTTATTTTGAAAATCATGATAGAAGATATGAGAAGTGGGTGTAGTGATTGGAATTTCATGAGTTGGGTGATGTTGGGTTAAATTTGGGGTGTGATTTAATATGTTCATGATTAGAGAGGCAAAGCCCTAAATTTTGTAGTAATGCCTATTATATAAAAAGGGGGTTAACATTGTAAAATAATGATGTCATGTGTTTAAGAAATGTGACTAATGATTATATTTAAACATGATAAATTGGTGTTTTTTTTTGTTATTTGTTAAAAAGGGAATTTTCATCATGAGATTAGAATATTTTTGGGTGCACTACCGTTAAATAGAAATTGTGTAAATTATAACTTTGTTAGCCATCATTGAAATCCCCTATTTAAAATGGAGAAAATTGAATTAGTTATGTTGTTGTAAAATGAAATAAATGTATTGAGGCAAAGGGTGGAGGATATTAGTGTAGAGGAATAAGGTAATTGATGTTGGAAATGGAAGAATGAAATATTAACATTGTGTGAATTTTGGAACTTACTTGAGATTGATCACAAATATATTTTATTTCACTATAGTGTAATTGGACCCAAAGTTTCATGAGAAGTAGTTAATGGTACTATGTGTTTACTACATACTGTTAGAGGTTTTGTCCTTGGTCATCGGTGGAGGATGACATTGTGAATGCTGAAATGTTTATGTGTCTCTAGTACACTTTCGTTATTATGAATGTGGTTTGAAGTGATGGTTGGAAAGTGTTGTTTGCGCTGAGAATCAGAGGTACCATTACCTTCTAGCTAGCGCCTGGAGAATTAGTTGCGCTAAGAATCAGAGGCACCATTCCCTTCCAGTTAGCGCCTGGAGAAATGGAGCAGAGGTACCGTTCCCTTCCAGCTAGTGTCTGATAAATTGGCATGTTATTGTGGAGAGATGCATCATTTGGCTTACCGTGCTTCAGGCAGGTAGAGCAGAGGTTATTTATTTTGTGTTCTATTTGATTATGTGTGTCTTGCATCAAGATGAGTATGATTTTGTAAGATTTAACTGTCTATATGTTGAGAAGATGTGTTTATGTATATTTGGTTGTGCTAGAGAGTAGTTGTGGGAGTTCCCTACTATGAATCACTTTGTCAAGGCATCTCGTTAAATTTTGGGTTAAGGGTTGAAAATGTGATGAACGTGTGGAGACGGATCTTGTTGTATATTGAGTATAACTAATGTGATGAAAATCGGATTAGGTGAACTTTTTTTTTAGAGAAATAAAATAGATATCATGTGGTGTTTTGTCACAAATGGAAAATATGGTGATCGAGTAATACTTGTTTAAATGGGAAACGGTTAAGGAAAGCGAAACTTGGGATTGTTGTATCAAACTGAATGTTTTTGAGTAAAGTATTATGTAAGTATACTTTGATTATAAAACGTCACATTATTTATATGGTATGAGAGTAGCATTCATGATCATAGCTATCTGTAAATCGTTATTGTTGAGGATCATATTGAGATCCCTACTAGATTATATGTTCATCCCACGTTGTTGAATCTTTTACAGGTGATTATCAAGATGTGCTACAAGATTTCGGATCTTCTTTATTTGTTGGCCACAGGGCCTCTTTATGTATAGGCAGAATGCCATTGATGTAAAGGGTTAAACCCTTCCTCTTGTTTTAAATGATGTAAGCATGCGGGCATTTTATTTAATTATGTACATGTTGCATTCATTTTTATATTCAAATAAGAGAATCCTTACCTATGTATTCCTTCGAAATGTAATTGGGCTTCTGTATGCTAACTTTGAAATTGAATGTATAATAATGGCTTGGTAATAGTAATCTGAGTAATAAAAAGTGGGACGTGACAAGAATCCCATATCCGTTTAGAATGTTTGAAGAATTGTGCTCCTTTTGAAATGTTTTCTAAATAAAAAAGATTCTCATACAAAAATTTATCCTAAATTTAATTCTCACAAATTGTGTACCTTACCTTTCTAGTATAAAAGAAAAAAAGAGAAGAAAACATAACAGAAATAAGGGTATAACCGCAAATTCAATTTTCAAATAATATATTAATTCTACATTCTAAAATCAATGGGACTAATTGGTCTATAAAAAAATCCTTGGAAATTAAATGATTACCATTCCTCAAAATGAGATTTATAGGTAAATTTTCCTTTCAAAATTCATTTTATTCTATATTGGGTATAAAATAAAAATTCACTTTATTGCGGAAATAAAATTGTAGGAATATTCAAAGAAATGGGCGAGGAAAGGCCAATATTGGCGCATCATCCAATTCCTGCCTAGAGAGTGAGTATCTATGGATGGTCACCACCGACTAGTATAAGCAGCAAACTGCAAGACACAAACAAATGAATAAAACCACCGGGGTGGTGGTCAAGTGGTTCTTTGTTTTTCTTCCATGCAAGATGTTCGGGTTTGATACTGGGCATGTAATTTTTTTCGAAAGACTGCACAATACTCGCAAAGTCCTAAGACACTTGTTGTGGAGTGAGTTGGGTTAAATTTGGGTTAAGTTAAATCTGGCCATCAATTGATTACACCGGACTGCATAAGTTATGATATCCCCACAAAACTTTTTTTTTTTTTTTTTTGTTAAAAAGAAAAAAAAGACGAATAATAACACTTTCTTTTTTTGTGGTTTCTCTGTCGAATCTCCTCTGTCGATTTGACCCAAACTAGATTTTTGCTAACAACGTGGTATTCATTTTCCCTTCAAAATTTCCAAGATGGAAACTAATGAGTGGTTTCATTTTTTTCTATTGAAATTCTAATTTTTATTTTTATTCTAGAGTGGACCACTTCCTAACTCTATTACAAACTTGCAGTTATGACTTTAAACGCTATCTTCTTTTTGTTGTTCAGCTTGGAAGTTTTTTTTTCTATTTTTCTTAGTGTTTTGTGAAAGAAATATAGAAAATATTTGTGGATGGTTTAAATGGTGAAACCTATACTAACTTTTTTTTTATTTTTTATTTTAATGCACCTACTAACTATTGTTGTTATTAGTTTTTTTGTTCTAAAGGTTTTTTTTTTTTTTTTTGGAAACATGTAGAGACCCTAAGTTTTAGTCATTGTACTTTAAATTCTAAGTTTCTAGTTAATTCTATTTTATCTTCCAATTTTGGTAAACTTTGCAATTAGGTCTAATGGAACTTTAGTATATTTTTCTAGCCTTTATTAATTGCAAATAGATATTTGTGTATTATTTCATAATGTAGAAAAATTCCTAGGGCTTGAGTTTTATTTCATTTTAAACCCTAAATCTATTTACTAACTTCGGTAATACATTTTATTTTCCTTTTTCTTTATATTAATTTCTTTTGTATACTAACAGGTGGAGGATTTCCTCCAGTCTAGATTTTATTTTATTTTAAACCCTAAGTTTATTTACTAACTTTAATAATACATTTTATTTTCCTTTCTTTATATTAATTTCTTTTGTATACATGGAGGATCTCCTCCAGTCCAAAATTTTAGACGTTGTTCCGGCCCATGGGGCCCACCATGGGTCATGTTTTGATAATCCAAACCATTCATTTTATCAAGTATTTCGTGTATTTCATCCACAAAAAACAAAAAGAAAAAATAGTTCGATCCAATAATTGTAACTAGTTCAATTTATTGCGTTTATCATAAATAAATAAAAAAAGTGTAGTTTATTTTTTTTTGTCCTCCATTCTTTTTTTCTTTTCTTTTCTTTTTTTTTTTGTGTGAAAAATATGGTAAATTGAACTAGTTACAGCTATCAAATTGGCGCTAAAGTGAGCAAAACTTCCAGGTTGACCATCCGATCGACCACTCAAAGCTTTTTTTCTTGCTTTGTTGCCCTGCCTTGGTTTTGTTGTCCTGTTTGCTGCTTTGCTTTGGTTGCCTACTTCTTTGCATGCAATCTATACTTTTAAGGCATCAAATAATTCTAAATAAAACCAAGAGATTAGAATTATGATAATTGGATGATCGAGGGATGTCCTGGCAGATGACCGGGAGGACGCCCATAACATTTCACCAAAGTATTACACAAGGTGGTCATCCTGGGGATGACCACAGTGAAAAAAAAAACATTTCAACAGAGTATTACACAAGGTGGTCCTCCTGGGGGATGACCACAATCTGGGGATGTCTTAGCGGATGACCGGGAGGACATCCTGGGGATGACCGGGAGGACATCCTGGGGATGTCCTGGCGGATGACCAGGTTAAAGAATAAGAATATTTTAAAAGAATATAGTTAAAGTAGATCGTTGTTGCAGTGTATGCTTAAAAAGTGACTAGCTAATGTAGTAAAATGAAATTTTAGATAGCTATTTTAGCTATGTTTGATGGAGATACTCTAAGCCCATCATCATTTCACTACAACGACCATAGACACTACTGTTATCAGCACTACCACTACAACTGTTAGGTTTTTATTATTGGCAACCCTGTTTGACAAAACTCCTTTGAGTTGTAATTTTATTCGCATTTATATTTTAGTGAGGCTATGAGTTGTTAAAGGTGAATCCAACCCGAATCGTGCTTTGCAGAGAAGTTTGTGATGTCAATGTATACAAGATTGCCACTTCGCTGATTATTACAGGGGTCGAGCTGCCCGATCAACTCGCGGCCCGAAGCAAAATGCAAAAATGCATTCAAAGTTGCCTGTCCGATCATGTTATACTTTTCCAGTTTTTCCAGTTTTGGCCTTCCCGCTCGAGCGGGGAAAGGGGCGCTCGAGCGGGATTTGCGAGTTCACAGCATCTCTGCTATGCCTGAAAAAATACTGGATTGTGTGATTCCCCGCTCGATCGGGGAAACGGACGCTCGAGCGGGGAGCCTATATGAAATCACGGAATTTGAAGTCTCCGCTCGAGCGGGAAGACCCACGCTCGAGCGGACCGCGCGATCCCAGATTTCCAGATTCGTTAAGGAGTTGGTTTTCTTCTGAAATTAGGATTGCTTTGGTTTTCTATAAATAGTTGGTTTTCTCCCAACACTAAAGTAACTTCTCTAGATCTTTTTTTTGGATCTTAAGGTTTATATCTGGAGATATTTTGCTAGTTTCTTTGATGTTTTTATTGAGTATTCAACTCATGGTTTAAAGAGAGTACATCAAAGGTTTGGTTTGTTATACACAAAAGAGAGAGTTATTCTTCGGTGGAGTCTGAAGAATTCGAGCCTGAAGCTTCGGTGGATCCTGGAGTGGCTCTTTGGAAAGACAATTCCGAGGTGAAGATGGGGTTGGAAGAGGCACATAGAGGTTGGTTCAATTAGGTGTTGTGTATTCGCTAGATAATTGAGAGTATACCTGTGTAATTCCTTTATATCTTCTTAGTGGATTGTCTTGTGGCTGTTGCCCGTGGTTTTTTGATCACAGTTGGAGGTGTCCAATTGTGGTTTTTCCACGTAAAATCGTTGTGTCGATTTGTCTTTGATTGTTTGTTTGGGATTGTTATATTCTGCTTAAAATTGGTACATAATCACAAATCAACATCTAGGGTACAACTACTACAACCCTTCTACCACTACAATAACCACCATTATTATTCCATCAACACAATAACCACCATCATTACACCACTGCCAGCACTCCTTTTTTATCTTAAATACATTATCCCTCCACCGTTACCTCAACCACTCTCTACCTCCACCACCATTGTCATTGCCATTGTAGGCACTGTTGTTGCTCCACCTCCACCACCACCAACACCAACACCAACTCACTATCACAATATAAAATTTAAAAATATATTTTAAAAATAATAAAATTTTAATTTAATATTACATATATCAAACAATTTGTTTTAGTTTAGCACTTAAATTTTTATCAAATAGTTTTTCAGCTTAAAAAAAAAAATCAACATTTAGTTTTCATTATCAAATAACTTTTTAGTTTAAAAAATTCAATATTAAGTTCTTAACACTAAATTTTCAATTTTCAATTTTATCAAATACCACCTAAGCGAACATCTCATTTTTATGTGAACACAAAATGAAGCTCTATATAATGCAATTTTAAAATCCAGAATTGCATAGAAAAGAAAAAAAGAAAAAAAAACACATTTTAACATGTGCGATAATTTTAACTTTCATTAATTGGAAGGGTGAAAAAGGAAAAAATCCCACACTACACCCGTGTAGAATTGTTTCAGTTTTGAGATTGCTACTCCAATATCATGTATAGACAATTATAATGTATTTTCTTGAAAACTATATCAATATATATGTACAACACAACACGCATAACGTTTGCCTAGAGTCTCTTTATATATATAGTGGTATCAAGAGGTTGGGATGATTTGGATTCATTTATGATTCTGCATCATATTCTATACTAGCAATTTCTTCTAATAAGGAATTCCCCTTCAACTACTTACTCATGAATAAAGGCTAGTTTTTTCTCCACTTACTTTTTTTTTTTTTAATTTTTAATTTTAAAATTTATTTAGGGGGAAATAGAGAAGAGGAACCGGGCAATTTGCATAGCACAACGGTAAGAGTCGTATCGAAGTGTCATGTTTGGTAAGAAAGAGCCTCATACACTAAACCAATCCTTGATCTTTGCTTATTGATTCTTCAAACACATGCAATAGTCAATTTTGGTAGGTGGGTATAGAGCAGTGTATATATGGGGTGTCATTTCATTTGTTTAGTGGTTTTTATTAACTGGTTTTATACTCAAACTGACTGTATGCAAAGAATTTCTAAGTTACCAACTTCCCTAGATTTGTGCTGTGTGATCTGGTGTTATGTTCCAATAATTTATATCACCTCTCCTTGTGGCTTATTAAAAATTTAATTGATAGTTTTTCCATTTTGTTGCAAGAAATATATATCAAATTGTCAA
Source organism: Camellia granthamiana (assembly GCA_036172215.1). Taxonomy (NCBI): domain Eukaryota; kingdom Viridiplantae; phylum Streptophyta; class Magnoliopsida; order Ericales; family Theaceae; genus Camellia; species Camellia granthamiana. The sequence goes on along the minus strand of JAXFYN010000225.1, from coordinate 264,824 downwards.
TCTTTATCAGTACAAAAACTATGCAAACCAACTCAAAAATATGTTGCTGCAGTCTTTGGGGGCAGCAACAACAAATACATTTTAACTTCATTTTGTATTCGATTACAATCATACAAAATGTCCAAAACAAAATGTCTTCTTATTGTAGCAACTAATGCATTAATTTCAATTCAAGGAGTAGTAATAATATTCACTGAGATCTCTTGCGGAAGTAGTGAACTTTGCAAGTCTAACTATGAAGGTATATATCTAATTAACAAAATTTTGAAAATGTCACTTATAAAAGCACTTTTAGGGATAAAAACAATTTCGTGCCAAAATGTTTACTTTTTTAGACGAAAATTTTGGTCCCAAGAGAATAGTAATCCATATTGATGATATGTCTTAGACCCTATTGGTTATTGATAAGTAATGTGAAGAAAATAATCAGCTTAGAAGAAATTAATTAGAAAAAGTATAATTAGCTGAAGCTAATTAATGAGCCAAGCTTAGAAATAAAAGACCTTTTAGTGTCAACAAAACCCCTACCTTATTTGAAAACAAAGAGCAACAAGAAAAATAAAGGGTAAAGAAATGCTCAATTCCCTATCTGGGCTAACTAAATTAAAAAAATATGGTGTTACCCCCAATAAACAAAGAGATGATAGGAAATTGATAAATGAGAATAAATTGAGCACCCTTCTAGGATTATTAGAGAATAAAATGAGTTTGGTAAACATCAACAATATTGCTCAACATTGTTTACCTCTAACCATGGCAATAAATTTCATAAATGCTGAGGAAAATACCACTGGGACAATTTGGTTTACTCCTAGGCTTTGTTTTCTTTTACTTTCCCTCCACAAGCCTCCTCTCAAAATCCTGATCCAAACACAACCGTAATATTTCAAAGTTGCAAACCTCTGAACAAATGATTACTTGCAGAGTTGAATTTCTTAATCATTATATGGATTTAATAATACGAAGTGTTGTTATGTATCCCCACTCGGGACGAAACTACTCTTAAAGCTATTGATAAAAGAAGTTTGTGGACTGTAAAATGAAAATTAGATAAAGTATTAGTTAATTCTAGTGAGTTCAAGTTTTCAAAAAAGCCGAAGCTGAGTTATTGGCTAGTATAGTTTCGTATCATTGTCCTATTGTTACTTTAATGACTGAAATTAAATTGAGAAAACTTTTCATAATCGTCAATTTTTGGATAAAGCATGGGATGGGAATATCAACGAGATTCTTCAAAATTCTTCAAATTTAAAAGGTAACAGGTTCTCAAGTGTTGAGAATGAGTCTTAAAATGAAAAGAATCGAGTTTGTTTTTTAAAAAATTGAACAATAAAACACCAATCTAAATTAGAGTCATTGAAGCAAAAGAGAAACTAAATTAGATCCAAGTGTGCTTTAACTTTTCATATAACCACAATCGCCTTCATGAATGTGGATAGGGATTTGGAAAGGAAAAGGAAAAGGAAAAAGTAGGTGAAATGTGAATGAAATATAGCTACATTTCACCACCTTTTCTCCTTTCCTTTCCAAATCTATATCCAAATCCATGATCCAAACACAACCTAAAGAATGTTCTTAAAAATTGAATACCATGTGAACACTCAATTAGGCCCTGTGGCACAGAGTAGAACCTAGTTAAATTCTAATAAATCAGCCACCTCAGAAGCTATAAATGAAGATTTGTGTCGAGGGATTTAAAAAAGGCTCATGACTTTTTCTTTCATATGTATTCATTCATGTTGTTTCAATAAAGAAACTGTTGCACTGCAAAAAAATAACAACACTAATTTCCTCCTAATGTACGAGTTAACAGCTTCAATAATTGATCAGTGGGAGGTCTAATGGACTAGAGAAGTGGATAAAACAAAAATTATGTTGATTCAGCTATAATACTATAATATCGCTCGCACTTACAATTGTTTTTGACAAGTGCTATCACTACTATTAAGCTAGCTAGCAATGAAATATAATAGTAGTGTCGTGGTTTCTACAAGGAAAAAATCGACTGTCTCATTACATTCTGCAACTTGGAGTGCGAAACAAATTGTAATAAAGCTATGAATGCCAAGACAACTACATTATGTTGCTCAAACTTATCTTCAGATGGAGACAGCGCACAGAGTGTTGACTGCTGAAGTGTGTGCAAGTTGAATGGTATTGGACGCCTTGCACAAATAACCTTTTTTTGTTTGGATAAATCAAAGAGAGCTAATAATAGGAACACTCTAGAAGAATAGGAAATGTCAGGCGAGCTACTAATAGAAAAGAATAATCCATTGTGTTGTGAGCCTCAAATGCTAAAGCATTAGCCTAACAGTTTGCTTCTTTCCCTTCCAAGTTCAACATGAAGGATTCAGGCCGTTGCAAAGTATATTAACCTCCTCCACAATGTCACCAATAACTGAAAGATCTCAACAATTCTGAGGCAAAATCTCCAGTGCAAAACTTTATATCACAGAGCATAGGGCTTCAATATGACCTACTCAACATTCCATACAAAAGGTTGTGTTACTACTATCTAGAAAAAGATTTCCATTGAACTAAGAAATAACATCTAAAAGAGAAACAAACTTGGGTCAAATCAGGAACGCTTCTCCTCACTGAAAATACCCATTTTGGTAAGCTATTTGGTCAGTAAGAAATTATTATGGTTGCAAGCATGAAGCGAATCTTTCGAGGACCAGCTGCTCCAACATTGTAACTAAGAGAGCTATGATGTGTAGACCCTTACTATGTCAACATGTTGGACATTTGAAAAAAAAAAAAAAGTAATAATGATCCTTGTAAAAGGTGCAGAAGTACATGATTGTGTTCCATAATTTTCAACTAATTTATATATCATTGCATTACTATCTACAGTTCTTGGCAAACACTTTTAAACTTTGAAAAAGTAAACACATGCATATATTATATGAACAAATTAAGTAAAAGCCTTCTCCATGTTTCCACTTCCAATGAGATGCTTTGTTGTGTTTACACTGGTTAATTACATTGTTATAACTGCCCACAATCACGGCATGGTGAACAAATTGAGATGATTTCTAAAGCAAGGCAAAAATGAAATAACAAGAACACAAGTTCGAAAGAAATGACAGACCTGAGACATCTTTCCTCCCAATTTTCTTAGGTTGTGAATTATTAGTGAACTGAATGGCCTTAAAATGAAGCATGACACATTCCCCCAGAGCTGGTACAGTGTGCTGAACAAAACTTTTAATAGTGCAAACATCTGAACATTGAAATTTTAATATCAAAGCTTAAATATCATAATTGTGGCCATCAAATTTGGTAAAAAGAAAGAGCATGACGCATTTTCATCACCTAAACTCCAAATTACACTTGGATGCTACTTCAAAAACTGAGGGGGGAAAACCCACACATGGGATGCTACAAATGGCAAACGTGGAGGGGCACAAATCGATAAATAATTGCTCTAGGCACTTGAATTAGGACCAAATAAACTTTATATGAACTCCTCCTATACCCCATACCGTAGAATGGAGAAGGGTGGGTGCAATGATTTTACTGCACTCCCAATTTTGTGGCAATGTTTTTGTGTTTACGAATGTTGATCTCTCATTTCCATATCAATGCAATGTCAAATTATTGGAATAAATAGGACCTTCTTATGGTAAAAATATTACAATATTTCATGTTCCTATGACATGCAGGATTGGTGTTACATGTCAATTTTTCCAACTTTTCTAATTTCTTGATGAGAACCATTTTTGACAATATTGTTGTAATAACTAGCATGGTTACTAAATGAAAGAATTGCAGAGTTAGTCCGTTTCATTTCAACCAGCAAGCAAGGTTATAGCGACCCCGGGTCTCTACCCAACTGTCATGGTATTCCAGATCCGAACCTTGTTGTTTAATGCTGCCGGTTATGTCCTTCTTCCTTACATCTCTTGAATTTGAGTTTTGGGAATGACTTGAGCGTGTTTAGAACAGGTTGGCTGCCTTTCGGTCTAGAATCTTGTTTCCCAAAATTTCGGTCTTCCGCTCGAGTGGGACTTATTGCGCTTGAGCGGAGTTTGCAACCTTTCAGTATCGAGTGTCTCTCAAAAGTGCTACAAGAGTGTTTTTCACGCTCGAACGGCGTTTCTTATGCTTGAGCGTGTCTGACCTTGAGCGGTCCTTCTGGCGCTCGAGCGGCTGTCTGCAATCTGTGAAATACTGGACGGGTGAAATCCACACTGGAGCGGTTCTCTTTGCACTCGAGCAAGTTGTTGTTGCTGTGTCTGACGCTCGAGCGTGAAACCATGCACTCGAGCGGGAGTCGCGTATATCAGATCGTAAAAGCGACTTTTTACATAACTTTTTCATCTCCTTTTTATCCAAAACCTAAGATTGAGAGCTTCTCTCTCTAGAAATACCCCCTCTCTCTATATTTGACCTAGATCTAGTGATCTTCTCACCCTCCTTCCTTAGACAAAAAGATCGAGCTCTTCAAGATCTTCATTTCCATCCAAGAAGAAGTGGGTTTTGCCATTTTTGGAAGCTTCACCTTGGTCTAACCCTTCTCCTTGGGCTTCTACTTTGAGGTAGGGATATTCTTGAGTCATATATACTAGTTTTGCCCTTCTTATGATGATTTAAGAGTTCTTTCTAGTTTGTGATGATATTAACCTTGTGATTTCAAAATGTAAAGGTTTTTCTTAAAAGAGGGTTTCTCTTTTAACTCTAAATTTTTGGTCAATCCTTGAGGGTTCAACTTGTTGACCTAAGAGAAGAAATGTTTTGGATAAAAGTTCTCCCCATGAAATGGGAAATGATTGTTTTGAGAAAAAAAAAAACCCTAGAAATTGGGGATTTTGGTAATATGGCAAATGTCTTGAAATTTCTTATCTTCTTGTTTTAAAAGGATGAAGAGAGTGAGTTGCATCAATGTTTGGCAAAATGGAAGATTACTTGTGATATGAAAATTGTGACTATGTGTTGATGAAATATATTAATCATGTGGATGAACATTGAAAGAAGAAGATGAGAATGTGGATGTTGACATTGTAGTAGAGATACTCAAAGGTGGAGAAATGTCTTAAGATATGAAAAGGATCATTTGCATTGCATGTTATTTCATTTATTATAGTGCATTGTGAATCTAAATCATTGAGATTTCCATCATGAGGAAAAGAAATAGTTATTGTGTTGAGAACTATGAAAATGCGTGAGGGGTAAATACGTTGGTAAGTCCGGATAGGAGGTGTAGATGAATTTGATAAGTTGGCCTGAGTGTCCAGGGTGAAAGACCCGAAAGTCACACGGATAGGTGTCGAGCCTTCCAGTTAATACCAGTAAAAATGACAGTTTGGTAGTACTCGTAGAGTCTACTTGCAGACATCGGCCTAGGGATTACCAGTGTCGTATTTACCGCCCCTTGATTAAAAGAATTGGAAGCTTGAAATTGATGAAATTACATGATAATGTTGGGAACATGGTGATTTTGAGAACAACACATTGAAATGAATATTTTCCTCATTGATTAACCTTGGCATGACATTGCATTTACGTTTATTTTGTGTTGAGGAAAAAGCATAATTGTATATACTTTGTGAGAATACTCTACTGGGCTTTATGCTCACCCCTATGGGATTTTGGTGCCGGTAAAGATGTGGTGATCCCGCCAAACTGAGGGCATGGATATTTTGAGAATAGTACATAGCTCTTTTTATTTTGTGTAATTCTTTCGAGCCAAGGGCTAATGTGTATGGGTTGTAGAAACCATTTTTGTGTAACCAGGCTTATGCCTTGGAAGATGTAAGCCCTTAAGGGCATTGTATTGTTTTGAGAAATGAATGCTTTACATGCTATAGATTCATATGTTTTGTATCGATGAATGTATGTAAAACCTTTGTAAAGACTCATTATTAATTATGAAAAGATGGGCAGATTATTGTTATTATTGAGTGAATGTTGATTACTTGTGGGTAGTTCATGTCGAATTATTTTGGGCGTTGTAGAACTTTAGAAGGGTTATTTCATAGTGTCATTGCAAATCATAACCTATATATAACCCAATGAGATCTTATTATTTGTTTGCACCACTAACAATAATTTTATTTCATTACCAATTAAAAACATGTGAGAATATTGGGTAAAAATCTATTATCTATACAAGGATGTTGTTTCAATTATATACAATACAGTTTTGAAATTAACTAAATATTATAAAATTATTGATTGAATATATTCTAACCTATTTATATCATTATATGCAGTTACACAACTCTTTTTCAACTTATACTTTACCTTTTCAAAAAATAGAGGAGGCGGGCTGTGTACGGTGTTGTTGAGAAGCTCACAAGAATTCTGGATAACATGGCCAAAAGAAGACAAAAGAGAATCAGTACCCTTCAAAGTACTTACCATAGTTAAAGGAATCCCCTTCAATCTGAACATCATGAAGACCCAAAACCCTGGCAAACTATTATTGCTACAATTACCTCCCCGTTGTAAACAATCACACCAACACTTCAAAAGAGCACCATCAAAATTGATTTTAAACATGCCCTCCACCTGGGGCCTCCAACTGGGAACTCTTTTTGTTGAACAGGAGCAGCCACCTTGAGCTATGTATGTGTATTGGTATAACCTTGTAAGTAATCACCCATGTACCTAGCCACCTCCTCTGCTAATTAACTCTTCTTGTTAAAAACCCAATCATTGCGGTTGTACCAAATACTCCAACAAGTGAAAAAAAATAATCCCAAAGCCGATACATCCATTTGTAGGCTAAACTCATGGGTCAAGAAAAGAAAGTTTTGAATTGGGCCTATATTCAGAACAAAGTAAATAAGGTTTACAAACCAAAGTAGTGTAGCCAAATGGAAATAACAGAGTCATCAAATTGAATTACCTTGCAACTGTTATCAATCAAGTTTGATCAAACATGGAGGATATACGAACACGTTTTCTATGCAAAGATTTCCACTTTATTCGAAATTTTTTAGCTACCAAATCTTCATTGAAAATGCCCTTTCAAATCTCCCATCATCTGAGCTGATCCGTGTTTCTCTTCTTCGCAAAACCATCTCCAAATGATATATGCCAACTTAACAGAAAAAAGGCCATTTTTAGTGAAGTGCCAAACCAGTATGTCATGAGCAAGCCTTGGTCGAAGAGGGATTTTACATATCTACTCAACTTCAAAATCCAAAAAGCACGATTTGATCAGAGTTTCATAAATAAGAGAGAAATCCTTAGCATCAGCATTATGGAGGACTCTAAAAACATAAATAGGTTTGTAAGATAAGGCCTTGGAATCCATTCCCAACACGCCAATGCAGCCCAACCTCCAAAAAAGACTTTGCATTCCAAATAAACATTGGGTTACTACTCAAGCTACCTTGAAGAAAATTTGAATAAGCAACTACCGACCTTCAATAGCTAATAGAGCTTTATTAAAAGCCCATCCCACAAAGCCAAACAGCCAAAGCTCAACTTTGTACAATATCTTTCATCTATACTTCTTTCTTTTCTTTTTCTTTCTTTTTTCCCCTTCAAGTACCATCTTACAAATTGTAGACAAAATCTATTGCCTTTGATGAAGTGGAAAGTTATTATATCTTTAACAATATAATCTTATCTCCAATAAGAACTTCATTGATAAAAGAGACCAAGTACAAGAGTTTAACCACCTAAACATGACAAACAAAATAGGAAAATAGAGCTTTGAATAAAAACTTTAAAATCACAAGAACTATGAAGGACTACAACTAGTAGAATAGCAAAAAAACCGAACATCTCAGAAATAGAGGAGCAAGCTGATTGAATTCTTGATGAAGCCCTAAAACCAGCTGGAGCTGAGCTTGATAGAAGAAGCTATTGTTTGCCATAGTAAAGCTGCAAAGCTAAAAAGACTTAGCTAGGAGTAGACCATACATCCATGGAGGTAAACCAACATGAATATCCTTACTGCCTTTCAACTGCCCAAACAATTAACCTTAACATACCAACCCTACTGAAGAAATGTGAGGTAAAGAAGCACAACAGGAATCTACTAGAGAAAACAAACAAACAAACAAACAAAAAGAAACAAAGAGGAAATATCAAAGCTAATTCATGAGCATAAAACTAAAGACAGAGGACAGAACTTATACTAGTGTATTCTTCTTTGCACATAACCAGAATATGTGCTAACTTATTTATAGCATTGTGTGAACTTATACAAGTCTTTTATAACTTACAATTTTCTTGTTCAAAGTAAGAGGTGAAAAAACATACTCCAATAGTCCAACAAGACACAAAATGATAGAAAATATGGGTAGGGTAACATTTAGGAAATTTAATATGGTTATGTCATTTTGGATTGTATGAAGATTCAAGTGGAGAACAAATAGACAGACGCACCGAAATTTTATTTGGAAAAGAATTGAAATGGAAAACTATTTTATATATTTGATCACCTCAGACCTAGTAGAGAAACATAACAAACCAAGGTTCACAATAATTCCTGAGATCGTGGGTGCCAATTGGTACTTCACAACTTGAAATGGAAAAAGTTAACAATGGGTTTGCCAATGGTGCTGTTCACAAATATGTAAATAAAAGTACAGACAAAAACAAAAGTGAAAGGCAGCAATTTGAACAGCCAAAAAACAACTTTGTACATTTTCTTATATCTCTACTTCCTCCTTTGCTTTTTTTTTTTTTTTTTCCTCATTCATTTCCAATATTTTGCGTCCACTAATGGAAAAAGGTATGCTTTTTTAAGTATTCAAATTCCTTCATCAGTGTCTTTGCCAAGCATCCTCAAAAACTTCGTGCAAGGCGAGGAAACAAATGTGAGAATATATTGTGAATCTTACAAATTAGGCATGATTGTGGTTGTATATATTAGAGTCCTATTAGAGGCGGGGGCAAGATTGTATTAGAGTCCTATTAGAGGTATGATTGTATTTTCCTTTTTGGTTTAGGAGTTAGGCTATATAATCTAATGACTGATTGTAATCAAACATTCAATCTAATACACAATTTTCATTCAAGAAATCTTACATGGTATCAGAGCTAGGTTCGAAACCCTAGTTGCTTTGCTTGTAGCCTTTGTGGTTCGTGATCAGCCCTCTCTGATTCGACTGGTTTGTCACCATCGGAGTCACGACTTTTCTCTCTCCAGACTCGCGAAGGTTCGAAACTCTAGCCCTCAATGGTTCGTTTGGTTTGTCTCGCGAAAGCCCCTTTCTTCATCGCGATCTCTGTTTGATTTGATTCGCAGCTATCTACTTCGGCTCTCTGGTTAGTCTGGTTCGTCTGCCTTTCTCTTCCTCGTGATCTCTATCTGAAGATCGATCTCAGCTTCAATCTGTCTCTCCCTCTCTGCTTCAACTTGGGTATTTCTATTTAAAATCCTATTTAAGGAATATTGCACTCAAGCCCCATACTTCCTTGTTTATTACAAACTTTGTTTTATTACAATATCGGATACTAAAATCCAAGTCATCAAATGTAAACTCACTGGTGGCAATTATGCCTGTTGGGCTAGTGTCCTGAAGAATTTTCTTCTTGGTCAAAAAAATGGGGCTATGTTTCTGGTTCTGTTCCTCATCTATCAGACCCGAAGACAGAATGGTAGCTGCCTTCTTGTGACATTTGGGATTGTGATAATGCCCAAGTTCTGACCTCATTTCATAATTCTATGGATGACTGTGGATTGATGTTTTCCAAGTATAGTACTACCAAGGAAGTGTGGGATTATTTACTAGGTGTTTATCAGCAGTCCAACTTTGCCAAGCGATATGAGTTGGAAACAACTATTCAGAGTGCTCGTCAACGGGATCAAACTATTTAAGACTTCTATATTGAGATGATCGGTCTCTAGGATCAGTTAGCTCTTATGGAACCACCTAGTCTTAAGATACTGGACATTTATATTGAGTTTCGGGAGCAGGGTCGTTTAGTGTAGTTCTTAATGGCTCTATCCCCTCAGTATGAGGCTATCCGATGTGCCATCCTTTACCGATCTCCTCTACCCGCTGTGGATGTTATTGTTCGTGAGCTCCTCTTCGAGAAAACCCGTCTTAAGATGACCAGTCAAACTCTGCCTCCTTCTATCTTCTTGGCTCTTGCCAAGCCTCCCTTGTTATCGACCACACCTCCTTATCAGCTTCAGGCCACTGTAAAACCCAAGAAAGGACCATTAGGGCCAGATGAGTGTGTTTTCTGCCATTAGAAAGGTCATTGGAAGAACAATTATCCCAAGAAGGGACGTCAGCCTGCTCCATCTTCCCAGACACAGTTCTGCGGTCCTACTTCGAGTACTTTCTGCCCTCCTGCCGTTTACACTGTATCTACGCAGGCTCCCGAACCTAACTTGGCTTCTTTGAGTGCTCAAGTTGCATAACTTCAGCATATCCTCTCCACCTCTCAGCCATCCCCAACTACCTCCACTCTTACCTCTCTTCATTCAAGTTTGCTTGGGTCCTCTTCAGGTACTCCTTCCTTTGTTTGGTTCTTTGATTTTGGTGCCTCTCATCATATGACTCATCACCTTTCCTTACTCCCAAACTGTATCCCCCCTCCCTTTCCTATTACTATCAATACTGCTAATGGGTTTGGTATGTATGTCCTATCTATTGGGTCTGTTTTACCCTCTGTTATGTCTGTTGTTACTATTCCCTCTGTTCTTTATGTTCCTCAACTGTCTGTTAGCTTGTTTTCTATCTATCAGCTTGATGCTTTTGGTTTTGATGTTATCTTTTCTTCTTCTGTCTGTTGTGTGCAGGATTGGGTATCCAAGAAGCAGATTGGGATCGGTCATAGAGTTAGAGATCTCTATGTGGTGGAAAACATGCATCTTCCTCAGTCTACCTCCCCCGTTGCACTTTCATCTTTTCAATTAGATTCTCAGTCAAGTCATTTTTATTTATGGCATTCTCGCTTAGGTTATTTGTCTATTGACCGCTTGCAATCTTTAGCTCAGTTAGGCTTGTTAGGTAAAGTTTCTCCTAGTTAAATTAATGAGTGTCGAGGATGTAAACTTGCTGAAATGACAGCTTTACCTTTTAATAACAGTACATCTATTTCTGTTTTCCCTTTTTCTCTTGTACATACTGGTGTCTGAGGACCTTATCATGTTCTCACTAAAGGGGGTTCTGTGTATTATGTGTCATTTGTTGATGATTGTACCCGCTATACCTAGGTTTATCTTATGGCTCATAAATCTGACTTTTACTAGATATATCGTACCTTTCAGTCTATGATTACTACACAGTTTAGGGCCACAATTAAAATACTCTGGTCTGACTTGGGTGGGGAATATTTTAAAACTGAATTCTGTGAGTATTTGGCCAAATTGGACACCATTCACCAAACATCTTGTACTGATACCCCTGCCCAAAATGGTCGTGCTGAGCGTAAACACCGTCATCTCCTTGAGACAGCTTGATCTCTTCATTTTCTCTCTGCCTCTGTTCCAGCACCATTCTGGGGTGAGGCAGTTCTTACCGCTGCTTTCCTCCTTAATCGCATATCGACTCTTTTACTCTCTGGTCGATCCCCTTATGAGGTTCTGTATTCCAACCTCTCAATTATTCTCTCCTGCGTGTCTTTGGGTCTGCTTGTTTTGTCATCCTTCCTCGTAAAGATAGGACCAAACTCAGTGCCCGGTCTGTCTTGTGTGTCTTTTTTGGGTTACAGTCTTACTCAGAAAGGCTACGGCTGTTACAATCCTGTCTCTCGTCACTTTTATGTCTCCCGTCATGTTGCATTTCTAGAATGTCTGTCTTACTTTCAGTTTCACTCTCTCACTACTCCAGTTTCCAAAGAGGATTTGGTTCACATTGACCCATTTCCTTCTAAGGTCTCGTCTGACGAATACATTTCCATTGTTCCTCATGAGCTTGTTCCATCTTCTCTTCCTACTTCACCTCTCGCTACTTCTCCTCCTTTGGCTTCTTCTCCTCCTCCATTATTAGTTTATTCTCGTCACAAGGCTCCTTCTCCACCAGTTGTTTCTACCACTGCTACTGCTCCTTCTGCTTCTGACGACACCGATCCTACTGAACACCGATATCTTACTCAAACGCGTCATCCTCCAAATAGGTTGGGTTGGTCTAATACATGTTTTTCTACTTCATATCGTACTTTTTTTGTTACTATTCACTCTATTTCAGAACCTCAGTCTTACATGGAGGCATGTCAGGATCCTCATTGGGTTCAAGCTATAGAGGATGAGTTATCTACTCTACAGAAAACTAGTACTTGGGAGTTGGTTCCTTTGCCTATTAGTAAGAACTTAGTTGGTTGCAAATGAGTCTACAAAGTCAAGACTCATTCTAATGGGTCTCTTGAGCACTACAAAGCTCGTCTGGTTGCCAAAGGTTTCTCTAAGGAGTATGGTATTGATTATGAGGAGACATTTGCTCATGTTGCCAAGATGACTACTGTCCGTACTTTGATCTCTGTCACTGTTGTTCGTTCTTGGCCTCTTTATCAGATGAATGTTAAGAATGCTTTTCTTAATGGCCATCTCACTGAGGAGGTTTACATGCGTCCTCCTCTTGGCCTTCACCATTCCTCTGGCTAGGTTTGTCGTCTTTGGCGTGCTCTGTATGGTCTGAAGCAGTCTCCTTGTGCTTGGTATGATCGTTTTCAGACTGCTGTTACCGAGCTTGGGTTTCATCCTTTTGCTTCCAACTATGCTTTATTTCTGAGACATACATCGGCTAGTTTTGTTGCTCTCTAACTCCACGTGGATGATATGATCATCACTAGCTTTGACTCCTCTGATATTTCTAAGGTCAAGCAGCATCTCTTCCGCACCTTCGAAATGAAAGATCTAGGTCTATTATGGTATTTTCTTGGTATTGAGGTTGCTTCTTCTCTAAAGGGCTATTTTCTATCTCAGGCTAAGTATGCTAATGAAGTTACTCACTGTGCTGGTCTTACTGATACTAAGGTTTCTGATACACCTATTGAGCTTAATGTGAAGCTTAACTCTACTGATGGTGTCCCTCTGAATGATCCCACTTTATATCGCGAGCTTATGGGTTGTTTAGTTTATCTGACTGTCACTCACCCTGATCTTGCTTATGCTGTTCATGTGGTTAGTCAGTTCATTTCTACTCCTCGCTCTACCCATTAGGCTGCTTTGATTCGCATTCTTCGCTATCTCAGGGGTACCATCTTTCAGGGCTTACTGTTGTCCTCTACTTCCTCTTTGGACTTAGTGGCCTATGCTGACTCTGATTGGGCTGGTGATTTTACTGATCGCAAGTCTACGTCTGGTTTCTGTATGTTTCTTGGTGATTCCTTGATCTCTTGGAAAAGCAAGAAACAATCAGTCATTGCTGGCTCTACTGCCGAAGCTGAGTATCGTGCTATGGCTCATGCCACTGCTGAGATTGTTTGGCTTCATTGTCTCTTGTCTGATTTGGGTGTCTCTCAGTCTTCTCTGACCTCTCTCTATTGTGACAACCGCAGTGCTGTTCAGATTGCCCACAATACTGTCTTCCATGAACGGACGAAACACATTGAATTGATTATCACTTTGTTCGCCAGCATCCACAGTCTACTTCTATCTCGCTTCCTTTCATCCCTTTAGCTTTGCAACTTGCGGACTTCTTCACCAAGACTCACACTCCCGCTCGGTTTCAGTTTCTTATTCGCAAACTCTCAGTGTTTTCTGCTAAAACACCTTGAGTTTGAGCGGGGGTATGAGAATATATTGTGAATCTTACAAATTAGGCATGATTGTGGTTGTACACATTAGAGTCCTATTAGAGGCATGATTTTATTAAAGTCTTATTAGAGGCAAGATTGTATTTTCCTTTTTAGTTTAGGAGTTAGGGCTATATAATCTAAGGGCTGATTGTAATCAAACATTCAATCTAATACACAGTTTTCATTCAAGAAATCTTACAACAAATCCATAAGTTGATAAAAGATTCGAAGAAATATACACGAAATGTTATTGTAGTGGAGGATGAGTTTTATTTTTACCCTAGAAGGGAACCCGTCATAAAGATGAGCTGGTGTCATCCCAACCTTATGCACAACATAATCTATTAAAGAAAATTGAATTTCAGATCATTATCAAACAGATTAAGGTATAAATCATTTTGTAAATGTTAATTGTTAGAATAGTTATTATTTTATATTTTATTGTTCTTCTGTTTATATTTATTTTAGTTGAGGGTATGATGGTTATATCACTACGTTAGGGTTTATATATATATTGCTGATGTAATTAATAGATTCATTCCAGATATATAAAAAATTCTCTCTCTTTCTGCTCTTATCTATTTTTCTTCTTCCTAAACCCTAACCATAAATTGCTTCATTATTCATTCTAACTTGGTATCAGAGCAACAATCCATCTTTGTCTAGTGTTTTGTCAGACTCTTGAAGTTCTTCTGAGGTGAAAACGACGTGCTGATGTCATCTTGCGAATGATGACGTCAGCGTGATGTCACAATCTATACGGACAACATGCTCCCTCCTTGGTTGCCTCTCTTCCCTGATGTTAATGGTGATTTTTCCAGAATTTTTTTGGACCATCTGATGTAAGTTTTGTATTTTTAAATGATTTTCGAGTTATTTGGCGTCATTTTTTTGATTTGTGATTTTATGAGCTATCTGTGATTCCTACCTAGTGGGTTGTCTTCTCTGGGAGCCGAAATTAGTGTCTACACCTTTCTTGAGTGTTGTTTTTTTATTTGGTGGTGTTTTCTTGGAGTTTTTGTGGATTTTGGCTTCTCTCTGTTTGATAAATAGGACGGTTTCCTCTCTGAATTGGTCCTGTAACTTGGAACTCTCTTCTTGGGCTCTTCTTGTTGCTGTGTTGATGCTTGGTTGTGTGTTGTTGTTTAATTGTTAGAGTTCTTGATTGATTGTTCCTGCTTCTCAATCCTGTGTAATTAAGGATGATGAAATACCCAAGTCAACTACCACTGAGAAATTAAATGGTTTAAATTATCTGGCTTGGGCTCATGTTGTTAAGATTTTCTTACGTGACAAGAAGAAGTCACAGTTTCTTACTGAACTTCCACCTACTGAGGATGATAAAGGATATGATGATTGGTTGTGTGATGATTCCTGTGTTATGGGTTGGATTTGGCATAGTCTAGAACTGCATGTTGCTACTATCGTGGAATTTTGTGATACCTCTAAAGAAAATTGGGACTCCCTTGTTGAATCTTTTTTGAATTAGAGTAATGTCTCTCGGGTCTATGAGTTATATGAGAGATTTTTGCTATGTTTCAATTTGGCCGGTCATTACCCGAGTATTATAGTAGTCTCAAGACCTTGTGGGATCAGTTATTGTAGCATCAGTCCTTCACTATTGATGTAAACAAACAGAAGCAACATTGGGAGGAATTTATGATAGCTTTCTTACTTTCCGGCTTAGATCCTGAATTGAAGGGGTTCAAGGATCATATTCATGCCAGTGAGACTTTACCGTCCGCTACTAATGCCTATTCTTGGCTGTTACATTCTTCCTTGGGCTAGTCCTAACCCCCATCTAGGTCTTCTACATTGTCTTCTTCTGCCTTGATCTCTAGTAGTAGTGATTGAGGGTCTACTCACGAGGGTTTTCATGACTCTTTTGGTTCATGAGGTTCTTGTGGAGGTGGTTCTCGTGGTGGAAGATTTCATGGTAGTGGTTCACATGGAGGCGATAGTAGTGGACCTGGTTCCGGCACACGTGGTGATTGCAAGTGTACTCATTGTGGTTCCCAAGGTCATACTAAACCTTGGTGTTGGCAGGTGTATGGCAAACTTGATCATGTGCATTAGGTTATGGATGCTCTATCTTCACAGTCATCCTTATATTCCACTGGTTCTGTTGCTTCTCTGGTTGATTGTTATGAGACTCTCACTACTCAGTGTAGTGAGCTTACCGCTCTTGTCCAATCTCTCCTGCCTAGTCTGCTTTTATCCTCTACTGCTACTATGGCTAGTTCAGGTATTGTTGCATGTGTGGCCAAGTCTACTCAGCCTTGGCTTTTAAACTCTAGTGCTAGTTCCATATCTCTGGTAATTCCTCTCTTTTTGATACTCTTAGGCCTGTTGATCGTACGATTATACTTGCTAATGGATCTTCTCGACCTATCAGTGGTCAACGTCCTTTTCATCCCACTCCATCCATTTCCTTACCTTTTGGTCTTTATGTTCCTAAGTTTCTATTTAATTTTCTTTTTGTTAGCCAATTGGCTCAAGCTCTCCATTGTTCCATAACCTTTTCTCCCAATTCATGTGTTTTACAGGACCTCTGAACCAAGAAGATGATTGGTTCGGGACATGAGAAGGATGGCTTATATTTTTTGGACATTGAGATTTCTCCTCTTCCTTCATCTACTATGTTGAGCGCTACTATATCTCCTTTTTAGTGGCTTTTTCACTTGGGTCATCCCTCTTTGGCCAAGCTTAAGTTAGTTGTTCCTGGTTTAAGTCATGTTTCTAAGATTGAGTGTGAAGCCTTTCAACTTGGATAGGATCATCGTAGTTCTTTTCCAAGCTGTAGTGTTAGTCGTGTGTTTGTGTCGTTTGCTCACTACTAAAAAAAACACTTTTTGCGACCGCTACAAGCCGTCGCAAATAATAAAAATACAGTCGCAAAAGACCTTTTGCGACGGCCCATGCGACGGCACATGGGGGTCGCGAATGTGGGGGTGGCAAATACTTTTTGCGACGGCAAACCAACGGTCGCAAATTATTCGCGACCGCCCAAACTACTTATGGCGACCGCTATTTTGCCGTCGCAAAAAACAAAGAAAAATACTAATATTTTTTGGCAACCATCTTGTTACCTTCACACAAAAATTAAAAATAAAATAAAATAAAATGTAACGTTAAGCACTCTAGAAATAGCAATGACAAGAATTCAAACAATATAACATTGTAGTTTAATTAGGCATTCCATTTGAGTCTCAAAATTGAAGCCATGTGTGAAAGTTATTACAAAAAGTTCATTTATGACAAAAATACAATCCAAATAGAATGCTAGTAAAGCCAAAATATAGTAAATTATCTATTCTCAGCTTCCTGGTAATTCTCATGAAGCCGTTTTCTTGTTGAAGCCAGCCTTTCAAGGTCAAGGCTTGATTCCTCTGTTGTCTCTGCAATTCACAGTAAAAGCAATGTGATTCACAACACTTTCTTTCTACCGCATGGAGGCCAGTGCTTGCTAAAAAGAAAATGTGGAATCCAAAAATATTTCGTCTCTAAAAAGCCTAAAATTAAGTTCATTTTTGTTGTTCTTTTGGGGATGATTGAAAAAATGCAAAAATCAAAAGACCCAAAAAAACCCTTTCCACTTATTTCCTCCTCAGTTTTCTCATCAACCAAATAGAGGACAATTTAAAGGGTACCTTGCAAGGAAGGCAGAAGCAGCTAGGGGAATAGAATGGGTCAGTTTGGCAGGAGGAGCATCTCTTCAACGAACTACTTTTGCTTTAGGTTCTGATTCAGAGTTGTTCTTGTCTGAACTAGAGCTCCCATCTACAACAATTTTTATTAAAAAAGACAAAAAAATGATATATATTGTATCAAATCAAATCCACAAAAAGATAAAAACAAATAGACCCAATTGAGCTAGGAATCAGATTCGGTAGTTACTGTGTGGATTTGGAGAGTAGGCAAAATCAGGAACCTGTAAGGACCACAACTTTGGAGATCAAAAGCTTGGAATTTTCACAAAAACCTTAAAATATTTTGTTCCTCAAAAAAGCGCAGCCAAGTGAGGAAGCAAACGCTAATTTTTATCTGGTGGTGAAGACTGTTTCAGGTGTTACTAGGTGGTACGTTCTGCTGAGAAGAGTCTCCATCAGCTGCCAACACCCCCACCATCACCATTAATGAACCTCTTTTTTAGTTCAATTCAAACAAGTAATAATTCTATCTAGAAAGAGAAAGTAAGAGAGAGAAGGGTTCAGAATTTTGAGTACCAGTATCTTTTCCATATACCTGCCAGATAGCATTCCACCCAAACACATGCCAAAGATATTAAAAATGTGCCCAACCCAAAAAAAGGTAGGTTTATGTGCACTACCCTATTCAACTTACACAATAAGATTTTGAATGGAACTGATGCTCTTTTTCAACACAGGTACATAATTGCATGGGAATATGTCATAGTGATGCACCAAAACAAAAATGTACAAAGAAAAAAGAACTGAAAAAGGCACAAAGAAACAAATCCAATTGGCTACCTGCTTGCAGCGAGAGGGCCAAAAAAAAAAAAAAAGAATCAGAGAAAACAATTATGGGGGAAAATATACTGAGGAAATATCCCCCTTGTCAATGTCAAGTAAATTTCTGAGGAAAGGGATGTACTAGACAATGTGTCACGCTGTCACTCCAAAGACTAGCATAGAACTTTCAAGCCAATATTACATGCTGTCCAATATATATTATCAGTGAGAAAAGATAGAATTACCCCTCTTCAAGGCATTCAAACTCAAGGGTAGCTTTGTCTGTCTCTATTTCACATATCACATCACCGACTTCTATCTGTCAAATTAAATCAATAGCCAAAAGAACAAAAATAATCAACAAAATGGCCTCTGGGCTTTCAAGAGGAAGGCTTCACTCTCTCTAATTATCTAAAATTATATCAAATCTAAAAATGAATGACCCAAAGACTAACACAACATCAATCGTTTAATGAAACTGACCTTTTCTCCTTCTCTTTTCCTCCATTTTGCAATGTTACCTTGAGTCTGCACAAGAAAAGACAAGCATCAAAGTTGTTCATTCAAAAAGAATGAAGAATCTGTGTTTCAATGTTTCAAAATAAATTCCTTCCCAGCAAACTTTACCATTGTTGGGGACAAAGCTGGCATTCCAATGACCATATGCAAAGGAGGCTCTGCAGTCACAGAACAAGCTTAGTAATAAGAAAACTA
Organism: Camellia granthamiana; assembly: GCA_036172215.1. Classification (NCBI taxonomy): domain Eukaryota; kingdom Viridiplantae; phylum Streptophyta; class Magnoliopsida; order Ericales; family Theaceae; genus Camellia; species Camellia granthamiana. The sequence goes on along the minus strand of JAXFYN010000225.1, from coordinate 245,976 downwards.
TGCAACAGATGGCTAACAAAATGTCATAAGTGCCTCTTTTTTACAACTAAAAATCTATGTATATTTATGAACATACAGGCATGCACACACACTCTAATTCACATTCTAATTCAATTGTTGACATGGAGGTTTGTTCCCTCTAGAGTTAGGGCTAAAGATTACATAAATTCACCTGTATAAGATGCCAAGCACAATGCCAAGCAGATCTTGAAAATACTGGAGCCATTCCTTCTACAAACCTACAAAGGTGAAGCGTTGTATTCATTTTAGCAAGAAACAAAAGACATCCACATTGAAATCCTATTCATAAATCATATTGCTTTTTAAATAGTTAAGGTTCCCTACATTAAAACTTAAAAAGACTAAAATACATCTTGAAGAGTTGCACAATAAAGCTGTTTTGATGACATTGCTTATTAGCTTGATGACATATTGAACCAAGACAAGAGAATTAACACAACTACTAACCTAGAAAATAGAACCATTTAGAGGAAATGGATCCATGTAGCTGGCCACAAGTAATTGAGACAGTCATGTTGAGTTGAGTTGAGTATTAATTAACCAAGACAAAATATTAATTATAAAAAATCAAAAATTTAAAGAGAGAGAGAGAGAGAGAGAGAGAGAGAGAGGAGAACAATAGAATATGATTATGGCCATAATATATAGGTATTATGATAACTTACCCAGTGCATGGTGGCCCCTCGCTGTCTTCTGTACACTTTGCACTGCCTCTAACATCCCATACTCTTCTGCATTAAGTAAAAATATGCTAGTATTAATATGACAAGACTTCAAATGGAGAATCATATCAACAATTATGCAAACACCCTCCACTCACCGATGAAACTTATTCGTTCGTACACGTGCGGTAATTTTGTGATGTATTTCAGTTGAATTTGGGCCTAAAGCTGGCTGAGATATCTCCAGTCCCTCTGATTTCAAAATTTTCAAGTATCTGCAATGGGGGAAAGAACTACCACTCAATCAATATGTTCTATGGAAAGACTGTGGTTACCATATCTGCTAATTTCACACAAATACATTCCAACAACTTTACAATTTTAATTAAGGTGTATTCACAAAGAACTATCTGTACTAGTGCATTTACAAAATAATATTTGTACCAAATATTCATTTTTTAAGGAGGAAAACATCAAACTACAACAAAGAAAGAAATTCAGTAATTGCATGAACTATACCTTCCTGGGTGAAAATTCTCAACGCCCAAATCCTCATCCCAAAGAAAAATATAATCGTAAAGAGACACAACAGCTGGATGCATAAAGCGCTTTGCAAACCACCTGCAATAAAAATAAAACATTATCTCACCACTCTAGGATTAGAATTGTTGGCATACATGTAGATAGATTGGAGGGAGTCCACATCAAAGGAGAAAGAGGGGGGAGAAAAATGAGTTGTCAATAAAGGCAATAGAAGGAACCACTAATTGATCAAGTATCAGATCTAATCAAAAGCAATAGGTGGAGTCATTATTAAGTGCATGTCTTACGTAGACAAATACAAGAATAAAAACAGAGTAGTTAAAATAATAATAATAATCAAAACAGAACTCAAAATATTACCTTCCACTGGTAGAAAGGATTCAATTGGGCTGAAGTTATGAAACAATCATGTAGTAAACACGACACTAAGATCAATCATGAGTTCAACAACATTTATGAACATTTATGAACCAATGCAGTTGCTGAAAGTTTGTATATATTGTGAAATCATTGTTGTAGCTGAATTGTAAATATTCTTAGGCTGTGTGTGTAAGTTTTGTTCCTTTCTATTTCCCTTCATCCACTCTTATCATAATTCTTGTGTTATATGAAGATGCAACATACCTCTTAAATGGCTTGTGAAAATGAGTGATGTTTTCAGTTGGTAGACATTAGTTTTTTTTATGTTCTGCAAATCAATGTGCACTGACATAGTTCCACTTTCAGATTGCTTTGGAAAGGTAACTGGTTTATACAAGAAAAGAGCTGTAAGATACTTTCAATTATATTGAGGTACTTGAATTATGACCTATCCACAGTATAGTTCAAAGCATTAAGAATCAGATTGAATTTTTGGTGTAACCAAATTTCAGTAACCATTCTTTTCCCTTCTTTTCTGCGTAATTCCAGTGCTAGGCCAAAAGACCAGCTTGCAAATGGAGAAACATCAACTTCGAAGAAGCAATTGACTACCATTGATGATGTTTTGAAGGTTCTGGTGGAATGGCTTTGTGCACAGGTCAGTCAGAAATTTTCTATTTTATATGTGATCAGCAGCTATGATGTAAATGAACAACTTTGTAGTTGGTTAGACACTTGTTTAATGCCTCAAACTTCTACTTTTCCACTTATGCGTTTCTCTAACTTTTTCCAGGGAGTTAGACTAATGCCCCATTTGGAAAGTGGCTTTTTAGCTTAAAAAGTGAAAAATGTGTGCATAATTGGATTCTCCACTGGGTCTTGGGCAAAGAGGTAGTAGCTATTTCAAGGATTTTGTTGTTTGCTTCTAGGGGAATTAGCTCTCTTCTTGCTACTTCATTTGGAGGTTTTGGGAGAGGTTCACGCACAAGGTTTTTAGGGATAAGCTACTAAAGTAAGCACTGCCATTGGGCAAAGAAAGATCCATTGAAAGTTATGTAGAATTATACAATCAATTCCAATAGTACTAAATCTAAATTTCTTCTCCGAGCATTGCTACATCATTCTTGTAAAGTTTTTTGTATGAATTTTAACAGGTCAAGGCTCAAGTAGCATAAATCCCTTATTATCAATCATCTATGCAATCCAAAGCACCAAACAGCTAACCTAGAATTTAATATTTCATCATCTATACACGATTATGAACATAAATTGAACTTTAGCAGTAAAGTTTACCTTGCAGAAGAAATGGTGGCAACACTAGTTTGGCCTGCTGAGTGTGCAAAAGATGCTAGGGTTTCAGCTTGAATTTTGATTGAATGTTTACCGCAGAACTTAGAACTTGAACTCAAAGTCTGCAAACCTAAGGATGCACAGAGAGATCATAAATGATCCAAAACATAGATAGAATATGAGAAAGCTAGATAAGTATAGAGAGATTGAAGCAACCAAATATAAATATTCAAAATCACATTTTCCATTTTTTCCTTCAATTTCTGAGCAAGCAAACAAATTAATAGAGAGATTGAAGCAACAGATATCAAAAAAGAGCCAACAAATCCAGAAATTAGTCCAACCTATCATCACAAACTTCCACTCAATCACATATAATACGTACCAAATCACTCTAAAATCTATACACAGGTATTTGAAATACAAATAAATAAGAGAAGAATTGAATTAAATCAAAACAATTCAATCAAATAGCAAGAGTTCAAACGCATGAGAGGTGAGCTTACTCTGCTGCATTTGAGTGCCGTGAGAGAACTTTTCCATGGCAGAGTTAGGGTTTCTCTGCGACGAATCGCGCAAATTGAATAGAGAGAAAGTAGATAATGTATACGCAGATACAAAGAGAGCAAGACAGTGTGAGAGAGAGAGAGAGAGATTGAGAGATCGAGAGAGGGAGAGAGATCGACATAGAGAGACAGAGATCAATCGATTGAGATCAAGAGGGATAGAGAGATTCATACCGGTGAGCGAGAGCGAGAGAGAGAGGTTGATCGAGCCAAGCTAGGGCAAGGAAATGAAGCAAATAAATAAAAGAAAATAGGAGGAATAAATGTTATATATAAATTAGAGTTTTTTTTTTTTTTTTTTTTTGCGACGGCAAAACAAGCCGTCGCAAAAAAGTAGTCGCAAAAAGTCAATTTTCTAGTAGTGGCTCTTGTCCATACGAATATCTGGGGTCTTTCTAAAACTCCCACTGTTAATGATTTTTTTTATTTTGTTATTTTTGTAGATGATTACTCTTAGATGACTTGGTTATTTTTAATGAAATAATTGACAAGAGTTATAGAAAATTATTACACAATAATTATGTAAATAAATATAGCCAAGTTACAAAAAAAAAAAATTATTGCTGTGAGTTATATATCAATTATTACATAATAAACATGTGAATAAAGTTAGACAAGTTACAAAACTTTATAACTCCATAAAGCTTGTTGCTAGGAATCACAATGTTTTAATATAAACACAAGAAATCGATATGCACTGATATATTATGCATAATCGTTGAATACCAAGTCAACGAACTTTTAGGCTTACTCTCTTGGGTTTAAGTATTACCACCTTTTGCATGACACCCCCACAATTGTAGAATTTATACAAAGGCCTTTGACCTTTTTCAAAAATTCATACAAGCTCTTTAAACAATTCCTTGTGTCACAATGATTATGAAACTCTCAAAACCATATCAAAATAATACATTCCCAGAATGTCTCCAACCAAATTAGGCACCCAAACATATTTGGTCCAACCTATCACTCTGAAGCCAATAGTCTTATTATTATGAGACACAAATCCAGTGTTCAATAGTCTACTATACCACGGTATCTCGCTATACCACGGTTGACAAGCTTACAGACTTTCTTATTTTGTCCTGAAGCTGAAAACCCCTCGGGTTGCTCCATGTATATTTTTTCATTCAAATCTCCATTTACGAAAGCTGTCTTTACATCCATCTGATGCATCTCTAGACCACGTAAAGCTGCTATCGTAATCACCATGCGAAAGGATGTAATGCTTGTCATAGGTGAATATGTATCAAAGTAATTCAGGCCTTCTTGCTGCATGTATCCTTTGATAACTAACCTAGCTTTATACTTATCAATTGATCAATCTACTTTCATCTTTCTTCTAAAGGTCCACTTGCTCCCCAAGGCCTTACTACCTAGGGGTAGATCAACCAACTCCTAAGTATGGTTCTGTAAGATGGAGTCAATCTCACTCTTAATTTCTTCTTTCCACAAAGGACTTTCAAATGAAGTCACAACTTCATGGAAAATTCGAGGTTCTCCCTCTAACATATAAGTCAAGAAGTCCGGACCAAAGGATTTTGTGGTCCTAGTCCTTTTACTCCTTCTTGGCTCATCTACTTCCTCAGCTTAATCATTGACTTGATCATCTATGTGATCATTATCACCTTCAATCTCTTTCATGGAGCTCGAAACCCCTTCTTGGAGACAATAAGGAAATACATTTTAAAGAAACATGCATTTTTGGATTCCATGATAGTATTCTTGTGTATATCTAGAATAGCTGACTTAAACACAAGAAATCGATATGCACTCCTATATTGTGCATAACTGTTGAATACAAAGTCAATGGATTTTTAGGCTTATCCTAACCCTCTTGGGTTTGGGTATTACCACCTTTTGCATGACACCTCCACATTTGTAGAATTTATACAAAGGCTTTTAGCCTTTTCCAAAAATTCATACAGGGTTTTTAAGCAATTCCTTGTGTCACAATGATTATGAAACTCTCAAAATCATATCACAGTAAATACATTCCCAAAATGTCATCAACTGAATTAGGCACCCAAACATATTTGGTCCAACCTATAACTCTGAAGCCAATAGTCTTACTATTAGGAAACACAAATCCAGTGTTTAATAGTCTACTATTCGGAACTTCATAACATGGCCAGTAGTCTTATCACTAGGAATCACTAATTTCTTAGCATGTGGTCAGTAACCTTTCTACTACTAGGAATCACAATGTCTTAACCTGTGATTAGTAGTCACTTTACTACTAGGAATCATAACGTCTTGACATAGGATCGATAGACTTTTTCATTACTCGGAATCACCATGTCTTGACATGTGATCAATAGCCTCTCCACTACTAGGAACCATCATGTCTTGACATGTAATCAGTAATCTATTCACTACTATGAACCACAATCTCATAACTATGTAGCCAGTGGTCTAATACCTCCTAAGAACCATCAGTTTTTCTATCTCTGTGATCGGTGATCTTGTACTCACTAGGAGCCACCAATTTAAGAATATATTTAGAATTTAACATTTCAAAAATATATTCACACACCCTAACAAGTTGTCTCATCTTTGCTTTCAAGAAAAGTCACATAGCAATCATATATGCTATAATTGACACAAGGATAACATACTAATCGTCTCTGATTAATTCAAAGATATTATCATGCAATCTTATAATTTCCTTTAATGACACTTGATCTCTCTATATCTTCCTTTAAGAATCTCGCAAGGCTTAAAGTTGTCAGGTGGAACAACATTTCTGTTGTCACCTCTTGATTTCTGAAAAAATCACAACAAAATTTCACTTTCTGTGTTTCCAGAAATTACACTTAACACTGGAAAATCCCACAGTTGGAAATTTAATTCAAAACTAGTCTCACCACTCAACCTAGAATTGAACATGGTCAGGAATGTTCCCAGAAAAATTGGAGGGGTCACATCGATCCCATTTAAAACCCAGTTAACCTTTTGCCAAAACTTTCAAGAGCATGTTGACTCCTAGTTCATGGGAAACAATTTTAGAATTAAGTTTTCCAAGGAATAAACCAGGTTAAAACAAACCAATTCCCAAGTAAATAAAATTTGCTACTAGAATTACACCACTTATAAAAGTTAACTGATACTCCCGGAACTGAGCCCATTAGTTTTGAATAAAAATTAGAAATATTTTAGCTAATGCTAAAATTTGGTTTCTTTTCTCAAAACCAAAACACTTTGGAAATAATCAAATTATAATCAAAGAGTTTCTCCAAACTTGGTTTTCCAACACTTTGAGAATAAAATGATTAAACCCAAAGACTTCCTCAAACCCCAAAGGTTTGAAACCAAATCTGCCTTAGTTGTCATTTCTGAACAAATAAGAGCTACTCTTTAGCCAAGGCTAAACACTTTGGTTTCTATTACAGAAAACCAAACCAAGTTCCAAACTTACAAGCAATCTAAAAATTGCTAACCAAATTACAAACAATGTAAAAAGAATTGCTCCAACAATTACATGCATATAAAATGCTTCCAACATGCCAAGCAAACAACCTTGCTTAAAATAAACTTTGCAATTAACCACTACTAAATCTCAAGAGTAACCAATCCATATGGATTTTATATAGTCCAAAATCCTTTCCACGCTTAGTTATTTCTGTTCATCACAAAGGTTAGTCGTCCATACTTTTTGATTGTACATCCCAAAGACTATTTATTTGGTTTTGTATTTGTTTTCCCAATCCCTTTCACATATGTATTCCTGTAAAGAAAGTTAGCAGATAAATACAAGAAAATACAAACCAAACAATCTAAACAAAATGTAAATATAATAAATTAATTGAAACCACCTAGCCAACTATTGAATAATAAAATTAACCAATTAATTAAAATGCTGGATGAGTTATAAAAATAAAATTTATAACTTCACAATTAAAATTAAAACTTTTAATTGGCAAGAGTTATATATGAACTTATTACACATTAAACATGTACATAATTATTTTAATTGGCAAGAGTTATATATGAACTTGTTACAATAACCATGTAAATAATTCTAGAGATAATAAGCATGTAACAAAAATTAAAATCTAGGAAATTTTTTTAACATGCAAATTATATTATAACAATATAAAATAAAAAGACATGCAAAGTATGGTAGAAAATTATGAATCATGCCAACAACAAATAAATATGAAAATTATGCTAGAGAGATTAAGCATTTAAACCATAAAATTCACACATACCATTACATATATAAATTTTCTAATCTAAACAAGGATTAGTAAACATGAATTCATATATGTAATTAGTGGCACACCATACTAATTAAATTGAATAACAGCTATCAATCAACATGAAACAATCAGTAGACTATATTTTTTTTCCTTCCCATTATTTTCCTCATGAATAACAGTGGACTTATGTAAGACTCTTAGGTACAGAACACATATATAAATTTGATTAAAGGAATTATGAACTCGAGGTGGGAAACAGTGAACTCCTATATATATAAAGGGTCCAGAACAAGAGGTTTACAAGAAACAGTACATTATTAGACATTTTGAATAACTATTGATTTTCCAATGAACAAAGCAAAATAGTGTACCCTTCTAGCGAAAATTATTACACATAACATATGAATCTAATTATCTAATTTCATAAGAAACATAAATTAATCTATTTTAAGTTTGTTGTATAAATTGTGTACTTAAATAAAATAAATAGATTTATATTGAACAATCACTTTAAATTTCAGAACAAAAACATACTAGAATTTACAGAAATTCATAATAAAATAAAATTAGTAGAAGGAAGCAAACCAAAGCTTGTGTAATACCACAGCGTCCTTAAAACAGATTAGACACCTCACCGTGGGTGCTGGAGGAACGTCAACTTCTGTCTCCCAATATACGACGGTTTAGACTAGGCTAACGCAGAAGCACCTTTTGTTAGCTTTTCCGAACTTGATAATGGTTGCACTCTCTCTAACAAGGCCCAAAGAAGGGACTAGCAAAAGATAGGAAAATTTTTCTTTGGTGTAAAAAATCATCTCCAACTTTTTTTTTTATCTTAAAACAACATCCCCATTTTCCATCAAAATCTCTCAAAAACTCTTCTTCTAAGTTGGAGGGGAAAGGCCCTTTTTATACTTGTAGGGAAGAGATCTTAGCCATGAAGGCTACCATAAAACCTAGCATCAATGGCCATCAACTCTAGCCTTTAGGGTTAAAGTTACAAAGGTGCAAAACTCTCATGTGCATAATGCTCATCAACTTTATCATCAAAAGATGAGAGTTACAAAGGTTGAATAAATATATATATAATGATATTTAAATAATCCAACTAGATGGGTCGCAAAATGGATACAGGTATTAGGTCACAACCTGATCCACACCCAGTCTAAAACATATGCACAAGACAAGCCCAGTCCAGCATAGCACAGTCTAGCCCATGCCCAAGACTAAGTCCAACACATGTACATTCACAAGCCTAGGCCAGTCCAGACCAAGACTAAAACTAAGTCCAAGTCCAAGTCCAAGTCCAAGCCTAGGCCCAAGCCCAACTTCTATTGATGCCCACTTTATGAGACAATTCTCATTCACAACTCAATGGTTTTGGCCCATCATTTTTATATTGTAATCTTCTCACTTGAGAGAATACAAAACCACTCAGACCCACCTCAACTGGCAATTGGGTCCCACTTTAATTTCAAATTAAAGTTGCCAAAAAACCATTATTTTTCAACACTTTGTTAGTGCTGATGTTATTTTTTCCTTCTCCATTCCTTTTTTTCTCCTCCTCTGAGTAACAATTATCCACTAATCTTCTTTCTTGTCGCGAGGGGTAGCCTGCTTCCCTCATCCCTACTCTTTCGTCTTATGATCCTTTCTTCTCCTCTTTTATATATTCTCCTTCCAGTATCACCTCTTTACATGTTTATCAACAGTCTCAAGCTTGTCACATTGTGTCTTATAGCCCGACCAGTTCATCTCCTTCATATAAGGTTCCTAACTCCCTTGTTTCACCTGCCGATGTGCTCTCTGATGACTGTCTTATTGCCCTTCACAAAGGTAAACGTACTTGCACTCAACACCCTATTGCTTTTTTTATTTTTATTTTTTATGCTCGCCTCTTTCTTAGTCTTCACTCCTTTGCTTAAAGCTTGTCTAGTATTACCATTCCCCATTCATATCAGCAAGCTATGTCCATCTCTGGTTGAAAGCATGCCATGGATGAGGAAATGCATGCCCTTTATAAGAATCAGACGTGGGAACTTACCCCTCTAACTTCTTTCAAATTTATTGTGGGCTATCGTTGGATTTATACTGTCAAGTATCTTTCTGATGGGATTGTTGAGTGGCTTAAGGCTCGCTTAGTAGCCAAAGGTTGCCAACAAACCTATGGTGTTGATTACCTGGAGACTTTCTCTTATGTGGCTCGTCTTAACTCTGTTCGGATCCTTCTCTCCGTTGCTATTAGTAAGTCTTGGCCTTTATATCAACTTGATATCAAGAATGCCTTTGTCCATTGTGATCTCCACGAGGAGGCCTATATAGATCAGCCCCTTGCTATGTTGTTCCCGATTATGAGCATCTTGTTTGTCAATTGTGGAAGGCTTTGTATGGTCTCAAGCAGTCCCCTCGTGCCTGGTTTGATCGTTTTAGTGCGGTTGTGATCGCCTATGGTCTTCGTTTTTCCACCTTTGATCACTCTGTTTTTGTTCTCCACTCGTCTACTGGGAGTATTGTTCTTATTGTCTATATCAATGACATAATCATTTCTGGGAGTGATTCCACTAGTATTGCTGATTTGAAGCGGTATTTAGGCCAATAATTTCACGCCAAAGACTTAGGTCATCTTCAGTAGTTCCTTAGGATTGAAGTTGCTGGCTCTTCTCAAGGATTATTTCTCTCCCAACGGAAGTATGTTCTTGATCTTCTCACTGAGACTGGCCTCTTAGGCACTCGTCCTAGTGATACTCCCACGGATTCTAGTGCCAAACTTGATGGTGAAATTGGGAACTTGTTTCTTGATATTGGTCGTTATTGTTGGCTGGTTGGGAGGTTAATTAATCTCACCGTCACTCGTTTTGATATTACGTATGCCGTGAGAGTGGTTAGTCAATTTATGCATGCTCCCTACCAACCTCATTTTGCTGTTGTGTGTCATATCTTGTAGTACTTTAAGAATGCCCCCAGTCAGGGTTTGCTCTATTGCCCATTTTCCTCATTGTTTGTCACCGGTTTCAGTGATGCTGATTGGGCTAGTAATAAGACTAACCGTCATTCCACCTCTGGCTATTGTACCTTTGTTGGTGGTAATCTTGTTACTTGGCGTAGCAACAAACAAACCTTTGTTGCACATTCTAGTGCCAAGGCTGAGTATCGTCCCATGGCTCATACTACTTTTGAGATGCTCTGCGTTCAGTATTTTCTCTGGGATTTTGGCTTTTCTATTCCCACTCTTATGCGCATGTCTTGTGATAATTAGACGGCTATCTTTATTGCCAACAATCTAGTGTTTCATGAACGAACCAAACATATAGAAGTTGATTGCTATTTCATTCGTGATCCCTTACTTTGCAAGTAACTTGTGACTCCTTATGTTTATTCTAAAGATCAATTGGGTGGTATTCTCACTAAGCCTTTGGCTTGGTCTTCGTTTCATCGTTTATCTACGAAGCTGGGCATGTTTGATCTCTATGCTCCAGCTTGAGGGAGTGTGTTAGAATAGTTATTATTTTCTATTTTATTGTTCTTCTGTTAATATTTACTTCAGTTGAGGGTACGGTGGTCATATCACTATGTTAGGGTTTGTATATATATTTTGTTGATGTAATTAATAGATTCATTCTAGATATATATATATAAATTCTCTCTCTTCTCTTATCTTTTCTTCTTCCTCCTAAACTCTAACCCTAAATTGCTTCATTATACATTCTAACTTTAATCATTTGAAAGACAGGATATGTGTAGCTTGCCTTTCGTGCTCCTTTCGGATACGATAGCCCTACAATTCGGACTCCTGTGGTTCTGAATCTGATTTCACAAGTGTAATGTGAAATAGATAAACACAAATGAGTCCAAATCTGGCAATTCTTTTGAAAAATCGATTTTGAATCAAAATGTCAAAAATGGACTGCTTTGTCAGATAAAGAGTCGCCACCTAAATATTTTTTTGGAAAATTTAGGAAACCCGTGACTCGTGCCAAAGGCCACGTGTCCGTCATCACCAAGATTGTCTCGGCTTGAGAACTTAGGTACGACAAAAGAAGGTCATGAAATAAGCACCCTGCTTGCCCGATCAGATCGGCCTCTACAAATCATGATGTGATTTTTATTTACATTATATGCTCTTATTCTGATTATTTTAGGCTAGCATTACTATGTGATGCACACAAGTATAGACTAATTTGCAAAAATTAGAACACTTTGATTTCATATTTGTTTGAAAATTATTTTGAATACGCGTCACTTAAAAAAGTGAGTTTGTATGTACATTAATCAATTTATTCCGATTCAAGCAATTAGCCTTCATCCACCGGTATTCAAACAGATATAACACTTAAGCACTTATCCTCATGGAATCATGCTTTGATGACATGGAAACAATCACACGCATGCGGTATGCTAAAGTAATAAGTGCTCACCTAGTACTCCAAGGCAAGTCAAAAGTATAAAAGAGTTAGAAAACAAAATGCGTGATCCTAACTAATGCGATATGACTAATGCAACACATACAATTTATGCAATCAACAAGCTCGGCTACTAACATGATATTTGAAGCAATTTGATGGCATGCGGTCTAAACACGTATTCAAAGAATTTAAGCAATAACAATGCTTGGTTAGAATGATGAACCAAGTTTTTATGCATGCCAGACGAGTGGATGCAAATCATGGAAAATGCTGAGGAAACATGATAATCTATGTTACCATCATAAGCAAGTAAATAAAAGGAAGAAAGACATGGGGTTGGAAGACATACATATCATTACACATTATTACATATTTGCCTTCATGCAAGAGGGTCCGAATGAATGTCCAAGTGTCTGAAATAAACTAACTATTACAAAACCAAATGAAGGAATTAAGCTAATGAATACTAAATAACTAACTAGCTATCTAAGTTATTACAACAAGGATGAACAATAAAACTAACTAGCTAAGTTAATTGACTATGACAATTATGATTAAACATAAATAATAATTACAACAATGCTAACTATAACAATAATGGGAACATTAATTTACAACATTGATATAAACAAAGATGCCCAAGGATTGCATGCACATAACTGTTTTCAGAAGCAACTGTCTGCCTCCCTTGGAATCTACCCTGTTTCACCTTCAACTACTGTCCTCTGTTTATACAAAAACACACTGTTTACCAAACATTGAAGCTCAACCGGCCCCCAATGAGGCCCGGTCGAGCCCAAACAAGGCTGGTTGTGCCCTAATTTCATGCAAAAGTTCATTTCTGTGCTCTGAGGTGAAAACAGTGCAGACAGAGTTTTTTTCTGAGCTCTGTTTGTCCCTTCTACTCTTCTCTGTCATGGAAAGGCTCAAGAGAAGAACGAAGCTGATTCCAAAGCCATCAATAAGCAAGTTGATCACTTGATGATTTCGAAGACAATTGGACAAAAATCAATAAATGCAATGAACAACAACCACTCCTCCCTCTTATCATAAAGTGAGCTTAAAAAGGGAGGTAGACACGCTTCAAGTTTCATCAACACATCATGAATTGGTGCGCGACGACTCTTGACACAATGGACTCGGCATAACGTCCGGCTGAATCCAAGCAATCTTACTCGTTTTCTTTATGTCGGTTTCATTGGTTTTAAGCCCATTTTATTAGTCATTTCCATTCTTTAATCAATTTGTCCAAAGTGATAGTTAAGTCCACTACATGGGAAGAAATGTCAAATGAGAAGTGATCCGAGGCATGAAAGAGGGACTATGCCTTGACAATGAACCCCCGTAGAGGTTAAGCCATTGAGCATAGGTCTCTTTCCCATACTTTGAATTACCATCAATCTTTTGACATAACTCTCAAACAAAAAAGAAAAAGAAAATAGGGATGTTGTAGATATGATTACACGAGATTGAGTTCAAGAATGAGACTCTTAATATGAAAACCAAGAAAAAAAAAAGATATAGACTCAAATGGCTTGATGTCTAAGGCCTAAACAAGCAAAGCCAGGAGGACTTACAACATGATAGGCAAAGTATTCAAAGCATAAACCAATTAAATGAATTAAAACAAGTCTAAACAACCCTTAATATGTAAAAACCAGTGACTAACATGACATTTAAGAGTATGAAAAAGATAGGAAATAGCAAAGAATCACAAGGCTAGTGAACAAGAGCAAGGAGAGCTGGCTAGCCCCTCCATTTTTGAGACCTCAAACCATGTTTTTTTAGCCTTTTTGAATTCTAAAAATCAGTTTGAAGACTCAAAAAAAATGTGTAAAGAGGCAAGGGTGTGAGCTATGAAGTAAGGTACAAGACAGGGTATTAAACCTTTCTACCTTTAGTAGCCATTCAAACCCAAGCTTCAACACTTGAAATGGATCCAAAACAATATAAAGACACAAGAAATTGATAGTAAGAGACAGAAATGAAAGCAAGAGAAATGATGGTAAGCTTATACCTCTTCAAGAGGACATGCTTTTGTTGTGAATCAAACTTGGTCCAAACACACTCTCAATATTGAATTGTGATTCTCAAGGCTTAACGAAGGCTGCAAAGTTAAGGTTTGAGGGTTTGTATGGTGTATAACTATGACTCAAAGATGGCAAGCTTTCTCAAAGATGGCTAGCACAAGAAGAAAGAGCTCTCAAGTAAGTGTATAGTCTCTTTGGAAATTGTTTAACCCTCAAAACAGAGATATAACCTCGAATTTATAGAATTTGAGCAAAATAGGTCGAAAATATCTTCAAAAATAGGCAGCTGGCGGGCTCCCATCCAAAACAGTGTTTATCACCACCAAGGCATGGCCGGCCCCAAATGGCCACGGCCGACTCCCAATGAGGCATGGTCGGGCCCCAATGTGCTCCACTGTTTCTCTATTTCAAGCTTAGTGTAGGGTGGCACAATGTTCAAAAGGGATCTTTGAAGGATAAACAAGGCAAATAGGAAGGTGTTGGGACTGTTTCAAAAGCTCGACCTTGGAGTCCTTCGTTGAGCATTTGAATCACACACAATATAACTTTCATCATTGAGTGCACAGAACAAAGTGCCCGAGTCTTACGGGCGATCAAAAATGGGGTGTCTACAATATGTCTTTAAGAACTTGATGATTCACAAAAACAACATAACTAAATTCACTTTTCACTAGGAGCTAACATGTACTAAATATTGAATATAAATAGAATCAGCAATATTTTGGTTTGCAAATGTATCTAAACATTGAGAAAAATGTAAACATGATTAGAAACATTTTCTGGTACATAGGGCATTCTTTCTTGTGGGTGTTAGAGAAGAATGGGGTGACAAAATGTTACATTGATGTAATTAGGGACATGTATGACAGAGTGATGACCGCTATTAGATCGCTTGCTGGAGAGACAAATAAATTTCCAATTATTGTAGGGTTACACCAAAGATCAATCTTAAGTCCTTATCTTTTTGCTTTAGTTATGAATGAGTTGACAAGAAATATTCAGGATGATGTGTCGTAGTGTATGCTTTTTGCAGATGATATCGTGTTAGTAGATAAGACTAGAGAATGAGTTAACACTAAGTTGGAGACTTGGAGAGAAGCACTTAAATCTAAAGGATTTAGGATAAGTAGAACTAAGATAGAGTACATGGAGTATAATTTTAGTAACAATAACAATGAAAGTAGAGGAGAAGTGAAAATTGAGAACCAAGAACTACTAATAGTGAACATTTTTGTTATTTAGGATACATTATCACAACGGTTGGGGAGATTAGAGCAAATATAGTCCAGGGAATTTAGGCGGGGTGGTTTAAGTGGAGCAGTGCATCTGGGGTACTGTGCTATAAACGAGTACCCACTAGACTAAAAGGAAAGTTCTATAGAACAACTATTAGACCAATGATGTTGAATGGAACAGAATGTTGGGCAACTAAGAAACAACATGTAGATAAGATGAGTGTTACTGAAATGAGAATGTTAAGGTGGATGTGTGGCAAGACTAAGAAAGATAGAATTAGGAATGAGTATATTTGAGAATGGGTAGGGATAGTACCGATAAAAGATAAGTTGAGAGAGAATAGATTGAGATGGTCTGGGCATATATGTCACGCCCCACTTTTTATTACTAAAGGTCATTACCAAGTTCATTAACTTAATCCAATTTCAGAGATAACAAGCGGAAATAAACTCATACATTCAATTCATAGCAATGAATATCAGTACTCTCATTCGTATGCAAGTAAATGTTACATGATCATACTTAATAAATTGCCCTCGGGCTTACAACCTTTAAATAAACAAACGAAGGGTGTAACCCTTTTACACACATGGCTTTCCGCCAACAACAAAGAGGCCCCGTGGCCCACAAACAAGAAGATCCAAATCTTGTAGCACATCCTGCTAAACACCTGAAAAAGATTCAACAACGTGGGATGAACATATAGTCCAGTAGGGATCTCAACTTGATCCTCAACAATAACAACAGTACAGATAGCTATGATCATGCACACTCATTCTTATACTAGAATAGTAATGTGACAGTTTAGACAAAATATATATATAAATATATATAAACTTTTCTCAAAAACAATTATTTCATTCAACGCTATAAGCAATTCATCTTTCCCTTTTTCCTTTCATTAACCCCGTTCCCAATCCTTTATACATAAGCAATCACTTAGGAAATAAATCCACTAAGACCACTATTATTCTCCAATTTCCCCACGTACAACAGATGTGCCTTTCTAGAACATATTTCTAAAATGTTTGATTCTCTTTACACTTCTAAAAGACAAGGGGTAGCAACTAATACATGATTAACACAAGATAATCCAATTACAATTTCATGACACGAATGTCTACATTGCTTATGACACATAGACTATGGCACAATCCGCCTTCCAATTATGGCTCAGAACCTGGCCAAATAACCCAACAAGGGTTCCATCTCTCATTAACAACATTTTCAAATTCAACCGGGATAACAAATCAAGTTAAACATATCTGATAACATAACGAATACACATGTTGGTATCGTAACAATCACAATCAAACTCACTTCCATACTTCCCAACTGATACACATTTTGATAATGTATCATATCAACAATAAATAGAAATACTTCTATTAACAATAAGCACACATATATGTGATGCTAGTGGAGTCCATCCCCTTTCTCCTCCCAACAAATCCGGTTTAGAGGTCCATCCCCTTTCTTCCCCTAAACCCTCCAACAAATTCGGTTTAGAAGTCCATCCCCTTTCTTCCCCTAAACCGGGAGTTCATCCCCTATCTCCTCCAAAACCAAATAATGCGTATAAACACAACGTCATATACACAAACAATCAATGGTGTAATACATACACAACAATTCAACACAACCGTGTCATCCTCCACCGATGACCAAGGACAAAACCTCTAGATGCAGGTATGTTGTACATCTATTAACAGACTCAGTTATCATGAGACCACAAAACCTTCAACAAAACTAACATGGCAGTTAAAGATACAACCTCCACATATGTGTGTTCAACACTCACATTACAATAATCCAACTCTCATACCTTTTGCCTTCACAAATTCAATTCCCTGGACAATAAGACCATAACTCATTTTAACCCATTACATTCTTTTCCAAGCCACTCCAATTTAATTATGCAAATTAAGTTATAATCATTAAACTAGAGTTTTCCTCCATCTTTCTCAATATTGACCAAAAGGCCTCAATCATCTAAAATAACCAACAGTGGCTTCCATTAAATCTGAAATACCCAAGTATTTACCCAAAGATCAAACCCCTCTATTAAATTATTAAATCAATAAATATTAGGGTTTCCTCTCCTTTCAACAACAACTAGCTAATTAACACCCAATTAGCCCCAAAACATATCTAATAATCATGGATCTAAAACCAACAACCAACCCAAAGTTCAACCTCATGAATTTATACAAAAATCCAACATGATATAGTTTTCATGCAATACAAAAATTACCACATGTCTATCTATAGATGAAGTATTAAAAAAAGAGCAAGGAGAATCCCTACCTCGAAGCAAAGAACCCAAAGGAGAAGATGACCCGGAAACAAAGTGCTCCAAATCCACAGTTCTTCAGATTAAAATGTAACCCTCACTCTCCTCTACCTTTTTAATGAAGCAACTAGGGTAGGAAATCACTCTAACTAGATCAAACCTAGGAGAGAATGTGTTTAGAGAAGAAGAGAACTCGGAAATTAGGGTTTTTGGATCAAAAGAATGAGAAACTGCCCTAAAAATCCCGCTGCTGCGTTTAAATACTGGACAGGCTCGCTCGAGCGAAGACCTGGTCGCTCGAGCGACCAGACACAAAAACAGACCTCGCTCGAGCGAAAAGAAGCTCGCTCGAGCCAAAGACAAACCATCTCGCTCGAGCGAAGGAAAGCTCGCTCGAGCCAACAAATACTGCCCTCAGGTCTAGCACTGGACGCAACCCTCGCTCGAGCCAAGAAAGGCTCGCTCGAGCGACGAACCAAAAAGAAGGACCTCGCTCGAGCGAAGAGAAGCTCGCTCGAGCGACCAAGCCAAAAACTGAACATCAAGAATTGGTTTCTAGACTCAACCAACCTGTAACCAACCTGCTAAACACATCCTATAACCCAAGAATAAGGAATTAAAGGACAACAACAACAAATATAACAACGGAATCCACGGAACGTAAGTCCGGATACAATAATCAAATGGGAAAAAGACCGGGGTCGCTACAACCTCCCCCCCTTAAAAGAATTTCGTCCCCGAAATTAAGGATACGCCAAAACACAAGGCCAACTAATTACTCAATACCAACATTTCCCCCAATACTAGGAGTGAAACCGTTCTCTCTACAAACCGTCAAGCTACTCTTACTAAGGAAGAGACTTACTAAGGGGATACGTTCCAAAAGACAACCCTTAAGGTACGAAAATCTCAACAAACCAAACCTTTCCCCGAAACAAAACAACAACCGACTATTGCTTCGAGTCAGGTCACTATTCAACAACAAGATTCCCAAAAAGCTAACTAAAGCAAATCTTATGAGTAAATAATAAGAAAACATTTTCTTGATCAAGAGACATTTCTCAAAGATAGTCAAATTTTCAATGTGAACATTCCAAAATAAATCTTTCATTTTCCATGCGAAGCTCAACAGTTTTGTAAGTATTTTTCACAAATACAGTGTTATCCAAAACACAAAATCATCCACTGTTTATTTACTAAAAAAAAAATTCATTTGGAATTCCTCAAAACCCTTGAATTAAATCAATTTCTCAACAACACCCTTAGGTGGCCCAAACACTATGAAAAAATTTTGTTTTCCATTTCTTTCCAAAATAGCACTATCAACAACCATCACGCACACAGTGATGCCACAACCAATACAGAACATGACATTTCTATAATGATAGTTAATAGAAATAACAACAATACTATCAACACATAAGGCATAAGCAATTCATGGTTTTGCAATTTCATCCCGCCTCCCTTTACTTAACCAGTTTAATAACATACACCTGGCCAAACAATAAAATGAGATAGCAACCCATATAAAGCATTTTTCACTTCACCACAGATAAGCATATTAGCTATATCATATTAACAACAAATAGAAATATTTCTATTATCAATGAGCACACACATAAGTGATGCTAATGGAGTTCATCCCCTATCTCCTCCCAACAAATATAAGCACACATAAAAGTAATGCTAATGGAGTTCATCCACTATCTCCTCCCAACAAATCCGGTTTAGAGGTACATCCCCTATCTTCCCCTAAACCGTGGAGTTCATCCCCTATCTTCTCCAAACAACATGCATATGCAACGTAACACACACTTGCCATATACAACACATAATCAATACAAGTAATGTTCTGTATTAATCCAACAGTCAAAGTAAATGACTCAATTTCAGTTATACCTAAGCCACATGCAAGGTCTACAACAATCACGACTATCCTCAAGGTGATAAATGCCAACCCAAAACACAATACCAATAAGCTGACAAATCAACTCAACAAACTCCACACTTAATAATCCACACACTGATGTGCTACTCAAATTTCTACCCCAAACACGGAGTTCTCTACTTAAATCCCCAAATTTGGGATCTCACCGGATCTTCTCAAATTAAACCACATCGACACTGTGTCTAAGGGTATCACTATTTCCCTCCCCATGGCTACATAGCAAGCCTACTCACTCCTCAACCGAAGACCGACATGGTCAACCTCAATCACAACAATTTAATCACGAAGGACAATTTTGACCGACGCCATTCTCGTTATCCTAGAATACAAATTGTTCTTCCTCTAAAGGATGCTGCCAGCATCTATTCACAAACCATACTAAACAATTGATAACCAATCACCATACGAACACTTCCCTTATACAACCGATGGAGTCACCACGAACTAGCTAACTAGTAACGCTCAAAACACAAACTAACCAACAGATAACATTTCCGCTAACCCGAGATACAGATCCCACACAACCTTGCTAATATCACCCACCTGTCGAAACCATCACATCTAACACATACACCCACGGATTCCCGCTCTCAACCAATAATCTTAAAAAGTGAACAAGGCCCACAGGCCACCACAAGACTATCTCAACATACATTACCAAGCAAGCAACAACACTAGGATCATTGACCCCATTAACAACTTCTCAATACACAAGATAGAGAGTTCGAAATTCCAAACATACTCCCCAATACATGAGGATTAAACAAACAATATTATGCATATAAATGCAAAACATGGTGCCTCAGCATCCAACAGTACACCGGTCCACTACAAAATCATCAAACATGATACACCACCGGTCAACATTACAAAAAGTCCCTCTCCAAGGTAACACTATAGGGCTCACTAATTAGTCGCCCCTCGCAAAGGACAAGAACGTCTACCATGGCCCAGCTGGCCACCAACAAAACAACCGCCAGACCTTCTACTCAGAGACTGGTCTGTAACCTGCACCTCCCCGGAACCCCCAACAGAAGGATCCGAAACCTCTGGTGAAGAAAAGGAACCAGCTCCCGACTGAGCATGTTTCCGCCTCCACCCCTTACTGAGCCTTGAGCGCTTAGGAACCGAGGAACTTACCGCAATGGTCCCCTCCTTAACCCCATCATCACTTGCAATCAGGGCCTCCACATGGGCCGCTGCCTCAACTAAAGTATAGTAATCCTTCCACAAGGATCCAGCTACCTTCTCCCGAATATCGAAACACAACCGCCTTTCGAACTCAAAACAACGACGCTCCTCTGTTGTCACCAACTCTGGAGCAAACCTCGACAAACTATCACATAGCATCTCAAACTGTGCCATAGGAGTGTCATCCTGACGCGACTCCAAAACTGTTCCCTCAACCTTTCCCGAGCAGAAGGAGGGAAATACTTGGCCAAAAAGGGCTCGGTAAAAGCAACCCACGTGCCACCCACATTATTCTTAGTCTTCTTCCACCAATAACTCGCATCACTCTTCAACTGAAAAGTCGCTAAAGAAACCCTCAACTCCTCACCTTCGACTCTGAGCATATCAAGAGTCTTAGTAATCTGCTCTAACCAACTCCCTGCTTCCAACAGTCTAGCCTCCCCCACAAACTCAGGTGGACCGGAGCGAAAGAACTCCTTAGTAAGCTTGAGAGCATGCCCTCTGCCGCCCGCAGTACGAGCTAGGGCATCTTGCACTGCTCTCACACTCTCACGTGCGACATCCTCGCCGACAGCCGATGCTGCAACGGCAGGTACTAAAGGAACTGCTGTGCCTCTTCCGGCATTCCTACTACTCAACCGACCTCTACTCCCTCGTGTAGACATCCTATAAAGCACCAATTAAAATACACTTAGTGCCAACACAATAGCCTTCTCCGAGGCACACCCTACTACTGGTAAGTCGCAAGACACACTTAGCCTCAAACTTTACATCTCTACTGCATATAAACATCTAAACACGTAAACACATAATCGAATCAAGTCCACAAAGATAGCCACTCATCCCGGAACTCTCAAGGAATTCCTATCAGAAACCACGTTGATCAGGCGCGTTTCCAAAAGGACCTCAAAGCAAGTTCACCGGCTATGAATACTATCCAAGAGACTGAATCCCATGCTCACATAAATGCAACACATAAGTCCTAATTCTCATGGTATCTATATGCAACGTCCTCACTACACGTAGTAAACCCACTATGGTAAAAACCACTTCCCACGAGCTCAAGGTATTCAAACCCGGTAGCTCTGATACCAAGTTGTCACGCCCCACTTTTTATTACTAAAGGTCATTACCAAGTTCATTAACTTAATCCAATTTCAGAGATAACAAGCGGAAATAAACTCATACATTCAATTCATAGCAATGAATATCAGTACTCTCATTCGTATGCAAGTAAATGTTACATGATCATACTTAATAAATTGCCCTCGGGCTTACAACCTTTAAATAAACAAACGAAGGGTGTAACCCTTTTACACACATGGCTTTCCGCCAACAACAAAGAGGCCCCGTGGCCCACAAACAAGAAGATCCAAATCTTGTAGCACATCCTGCTAAACACCTGAAAAAGATTCAACAACGTGGGATGAACATATAGTCCAGTAGGGATCTCAACTTGATCCTCAACAATAACAACAGTACAGATAGCTATGATCATGCACACTCATTCTTATACTAGAATAGTAATGTGACAGTTTAGACAAAATATATATATAAATATATATAAACTTTTCTCAAAAACAATTATTTCATTCAACGCTATAAGCAATTCATCTTTCCCTTTTTCCTTTCATTAACCCCGTTCCCAATCCTTTATACATAAGCAATCACTTAGGAAATAAATCCACTAAGACCACTATTATTCTCCAATTTCCCCACGTACAACAGATGTGCCTTTCTAGAACATATTTCTAAAATGTTTGATTCTCTTTACACTTCTAAAAGACAAGGGGTAGCAACTAATACATGATTAACACAAGATAATCCAATTACAATTTCATGACACGAATGTCTACATTGCTTATGACACATAGACTATGGCACAATCCGCCTTCCAATTATGGCTCAGAACCTGGCCAAATAACCCAACAAGGGTTCCATCTCTCATTAACAACATTTTCAAATTCAACCGGGATAACAAATCAAGTTAAACATATCTGATAACATAACGAATACACATGTTGGTATCGTAACAATCACAATCAAACTCACTTCCATACTTCCCAACTGATACACATTTTGATAATGTATCATATCAACAATAAATAGAAATACTTCTATTAACAATAAGCACACATATATGTGATGCTAGTGGAGTCCATCCCCTTTCTCCTCCCAACAAATCCGGTTTAGAGGTCCATCCCCTTTCTTCCCCTAAACCCTCCAACAAATTCGGTTTAGAAGTCCATCCCCTTTCTTCCCCTAAACCGGGAGTTCATCCCCTATCTCCTCCAAAACCAAATAATGCGTATAAACACAACGTCATATACACAAACAATCAATGGTGTAATACATACACAACAATTCAACACAACCGTGTCATCCTCCACCGATGACCAAGGACAAAACCTCTAGATGCAGGTATGTTGTACATCTATTAACAGACTCAGTTATCATGAGACCACAAAACCTTCAACAAAACTAACATGGCAGTTAAAGATACAACCTCCACATATGTGTGTTCAACACTCACATTACAATAATCCAACTCTCATACCTTTTGCCTTCACAAATTCAATTCCCTGGACAATAAGACCATAACTCATTTTAACCCATTACATTCTTTTCCAAGCCACTCCAATTTAATTATGCAAATTAAGTTATAATCATTAAACTAGAGTTTTCCTCCATCTTTCTCAATATTGACCAAAAGGCCTCAATCATCTAAAATAACCAACAGTGGCTTCCATTAAATCTGAAATACCCAAGTATTTACCCAAAGATCAAACCCCTCTATTAAATTATTAAATCAATAAATATTAGGGTTTCCTCTCCTTTCAACAACAACTAGCTAATTAACACCCAATTAGCCCCAAAACATATCTAATAATCATGGATCTAAAACCAACAACCAACCCAAAGTTCAACCTCATGAATTTATACAAAAATCCAACATGATATAGTTTTCATGCAATACAAAAATTACCACATGTCTATCTATAGATGAAGTATTAAAAAAAGAGCAAGGAGAATCCCTACCTCGAAGCAAAGAACCCAAAGGAGAAGATGACCCGGAAACAAAGTGCTCCAAATCCACAGTTCTTCAGATTAAAATGTAACCCTCACTCTCCTCTACCTTTTTAATGAAGCAACTAGGGTAGGAAATCACTCTAACTAGATCAAACCTAGGAGAGAATGTGTTTAGAGAAGAAGAGAACTCGGAAATTAGGGTTTTTGGATCAAAAGAATGAGAAACTGCCCTAAAAATCCCGCTGCTGCGTTTAAATACTGGACAGGCTCGCTCGAGCGAAGACCTGGTCGCTCGAGCGACCAGACACAAAAACAGACCTCGCTCGAGCGAAAAGAAGCTCGCTCGAGCCAAAGACAAACCATCTCGCTCGAGCGAAGGAAAGCTCGCTCGAGCCAACAAATACTGCCCTCAGGTCTAGCACTGGACGCAACCCTCGCTCGAGCCAAGAAAGGCTCGCTCGAGCGACGAACCAAAAAGAAGGACCTCGCTCGAGCGAAGAGAAGCTCGCTCGAGCGACCAAGCCAAAAACTGAACATCAAGAATTGGTTTCTAGACTCAACCAACCTGTAACCAACCTGCTAAACACATCCTATAACCCAAGAATAAGGAATTAAAGGACAACAACAACAAATATAACAACGGAATCCACGGAACGTAAGTCCGGATACAATAATCAAATGGGAAAAAGACCGGGGTCGCTACAATATACAACGGAGACTAACAGAGGCAATAGTGAAGAGATACGATGTAGTGACGGTAGATAAAAGTGTTAGGGGACGTGATAGACCTAAATTGACGTGGGCTAGCATAGTAGATAGAAATATGAGTCTCCTTAAGTTGACTAACGAAATAACCTTTGATAGAGTCGAGTATAGAAAAGGAATTCACATAACCAACCCTATTTGATGGGATTTAAGGCTTGGTTTGGTTTAGATGGCATTCTTTCTGCGTCACGAGGATGTGCTTTCTATAGAAGAAAATAAATTATCTAAAAATACAAAGGTTCAAATTTCAAAGAAGCAAATTATATTCTAATAGAACAAACAAACAAACAAATTTCTTTTCTTTTTTTTGGCCCCTGTAAATAAGGAAAAAATTATAGCTAGATTTATATAAGAACAAAAATTGGGCTACATTTTATACTTTCATTCTACACCTTAGAGAATATAGAAAATGTAAAAATATATTTGGTGGAACACATGGTATTTGAGCAGCAATATCGACATATTACATATAAGTCGTAAAGTTAGTCCTATATAACCATCCAAGTCATCCACATTCTAGCAGGTTAGAGCATCCCATTCAGGGCTTTCAAAGAAAGCTAGATTTCACATTGATCAACAAAAAAAAAAGGAGCAAGATTTCACCATTAATTATAACTTAAAAAACTCTGTTTATTATCAACTACTCCCACCTCACACCTATCCACACACACGCAAACATACATACCAAGAAACAAAAAACAAAAACCACCTACATAAAAAAAGAAAAGAAAAGAAAACTATTTATCAAAAAAAGAATACAAAACAAATAAAGCATACTATGAAGCACAGACACCTCTTTGGAGGTCATATACAGGTGTCTGACACGCTAGAAAGAGTCAGACACACTGGGACACGTTGGGACACGCTAAGTACATGTTAGGAACACTCTGAGAACACGTTAGGGACACGCTGAGGACACTCTAAGAACACGTTGAGGACTATTTTTTTTTTTTAAATAATAATAATTTTGTTTATTAAAAAAGCATATCTAAGGTTGATAAATTTTATAAATTAAATATTTGACATAAAATACATATTAAATATTTAAAAATATAACATATAACAAATGTATAAAATTATATGTTTTACATGTATCCCCAATGTGCTGTGTCCTGCAGTTTTTGAAAATTTGTATGTTCGCGTGTCAATGTCGTGTCGTGTGTCTGTGTATGTGCTTCTTAGAGCATACCCATTTCCTATTTCAAACAAAACATACTTGCTAACCTTTCAAAGCAACAAAGGCCACAAGCAAGATAGTCGCATGCACTTGCAAGGGCATAGTTGTGTCCTATGAAAAAAATCCAACAAAGGCAAGAGAATTTGGTTAATAAAAAATAAATAAAATTAGCAACCAAGCTCAAGCTCTTTTTAAGAAAAACACAAGTACATGACCAAAGTTTATGATTTCATTAGCTATTACAGTAAAGTCTTAGCTACTCTATCTGTTAAAAGATGACATAATTTCTTAAAAGGTCTCAAAAGATAACATGAAGTTATAGACAACTTGTAAGGCCCCAAAAATTATAAACCTTTATATAGTCAATTTTTAATTAATTATTCACCAGTTTCCATCAAATAAATCCATTTCTCATAAGATAATGCTTTAAGAAAAATATTATCTCTCATTAAGTAAATCTTGTTCTCATTGAACTATATTAAACTATTACATCTTATGTTCACGATACAAGTTATAGTTCACAAAATTAAAGAAATAAAAAATAAAGGCGCCCTAATGGCATACAAGTTTCAAGGGAAATCCCTTGGTTACACAAAAGGGTGGACATTCAGTCCCAACACACAATAGCTCGGAGCTTTAACAAATAACATCCAATGAGCCCGCGTGCTCCATTCAAAATTTTCACCGCCTTGTCACTTGGGCAAAGTCATACCATTAATTCCTGAAATGTTGTTAGTTGGGGTGAGCTAATGCCCAGTAGGAAATACTATTAACAAGACATAAATAATTGAGATGTATATGATCATGCCATGCACTTGTTAGGATGAAATCCATATTTTCTCTTTTAAAATCAAAAATATTCAATGCATGATTTACATTCAAGGTCTCGTCTACAAATATGGAGTGGTACACTATGATGTCCTAAGAAAGAGCTGCAAAACCATACATACATACATACATACATACATATATAGATTTATATACATAAAATATTCCCACATTTGCTGACTCTAAAAATGGCGGGGCGATAGGTACCCAAAACCTTCCCTCTCCACTTTCGTCGATTCCTGAAACGGTAGGCTCATGGACACCCAAAATGAAGTTTTTCCACATTCGCCAACTCTATAAACGGTAGGCTCATGGACACCCAAAATGAAGTTTTTCCACATTTGCCAACTCTATAAATGGCAGGCTCGTGGACACCCAAAAACCTTTCCCACATTCGTCTAGTGATATGCACAAGACAGGGTACTTGGGCACCTTAACTCCCCGAGCAAGTACCAAATACAACACACAACCCATTACCAAAACCTGACTCAACTACCTAGACTTATATGCTATTTACTCCCCCCCCCCCTAATACTTTCCAATCATCCACAAAATTTTAGGATCACAAGAGAAACTATGATGCACATGATGCATGAGTTTTCAAATAAATTTTCCCTAAGATTTGTTCAATCCACAGCAATATTAATAATATCAACAACCAAAAGATTTCTCCAATCTCAACATTTATCAATCTCAATACATATACTCAAAGAGCTTCAAAAATCTCATATCTTAACACCATTTCCATAATCCTTCACCCAATTTCAAGATTTAAGAGTCAATTTGGCCAAACCCACTATTAAATCAAATTTGAAGACTAGGGTTTTTGGAAAAATTGGGGCTTTCCCTCTTTTACACATAAAAAGTCAATATTCACTATTTCTAATAATAATCAAGAAGAATATGCATAAACTTTTCCAAAATATGGAGGAAAACCACTTTTTATTCAACAATCCCACTTTATATCACAAAATCATCTCATACATTATTATAACTAAGAAAATATCACATATATATCTCAAATCATAAATATATCAAGTTAAAAGTACCCCTACCTCAAAAATGAAGACAAGAAGATGCAAACCCAAAGAAACACCTCGAAGAAATCGTAATCTAATCAGTCAAAATGTTGATCTTCTCTTGTTCTTCACCTTTAATACAAGATCTATTGGTGAAAAACGGATGAAATCAAGATTTGGAGGTCTAGGGTTTCGGGTATGGAGGAAAGGGAGAGAAGAAAGGAAAAAAGAATGAAGAGTTTGGGCCAAAAAGTGACTTTAAAGTGCCAGATTTTGAACAGACTGCTCGAGCAGTCAAAACTTGGCTCGAGCAGTGAAAGAAAGCTCCCAAAATCTCCAAAATTCGCAAAAACCGCTCGAGCAATCAAAAGTTTGCTTGAGTGGACTTGCTTTTAACACAGTTACTCAAATTTCAAATGGGCATAACTCCTTCATCCGAACTCCATTTTGGGTCATTCTTGTGTCTAAATCGAAGCCCCGGAAATGAGATTTCCAATGGTTCTAGCCTCACATCCAGATTCAAAGTGTGGAAAGAAAAAAAGGCAAAAGAGTAATTATCCGAATCAATGTTTTTGGTTTAATCCTACTTTACTATTATGATACCACCTCAATCAATATTCCAAAATGAACCAAAGAGGCCCCATGTACAATAATAAGAGTGCCAAGAGCAATCCCACTAGTCCAAGGAAACAAAGTGTTACACAACTTGGCATCGATACTTGCTTGTTTTGCCATAATGCCGTTTTTGAAAGCATTATACAAGGTTTTCTTTGTAATTACAACTACAATAACATTTGGAAGTTGATATTCTACCTTGCATTTTTGGCACAAAAATTGATTCTTCCATCAATGAATGGCAAATATAGGAATAGAATTTAGACGAATACAAACAATGAGCAATGGCTTCCTAATTTGGCACCAAGCTAGTAAATGGTAAATGACAATGACTTCAATTTATATATATATAATATCCAACGATCTAGTAGAATAAATATATCTAAAGGGCAAGTCTCTCATTCCAAACCTTTTTACCATGTCATGTTTTAGAGTTTGCCAAAAGAATTTTGGAGTGACAAAGTAACCAGGGATTTCTCTTCAGTGTTTAAGATGTTGGTCTTTGGTCAACCCATTATCTGGAAAACAAACCCATTTTTATCAAAGATTTAGAGACCATTTATTACTATTAAATTAATTTCCCCTTTTGATTTCTTCTTGTTCTTTGTCATATCACCCACTCCCCAACAAGTTTAACCAAATCAACATGTAATTTTGAAGAAGAAAAAAAACTCTATAAGAATATATTAAACAAAAGAATGTTGTAGGCCAAACTATTTGGCTTCATAATTGTCAAATATTGTCTAGCATACAAGGACAAAGGTTTAAAAACACAACGTGATATTATACAAACTTTTGCTTCTTGCAAAGGCGTAGAAGTCTAAATTATCAGAAGTCTTGCCTAAGTGTGTGTCTTAGGGAGGATTTTCAATTGTGGGCTGTGGAAAGAAATTCCTTGTCAATTTGCTTGATATATCTCTTATTCCTTTATCATATATGAGATTTTTCACCATGACTGGATAAAAGTAAATCAATATATTCAATAAAAAAACCTCATGACATTTCTATAATTCGTAAAATAACAACCCATTCCATTTAAAGTTGTAGTTTTCTACAAAGACAAGAAGCCTTAATTTAAATCAGAGCATCCAAAGTACCTTGAGAAGAGCACAAAATCTTGCAATGCAATGTAGACAATGATTATGAATACATCCAAAAGTTTGTTTCCACAAAAAAAAAAAAAAGGTAATAACAAAAATAGTTAGTAGATTTCGCTATTTAAACTGTCCACATATCGTTTCTGTTGTTTTCTTCACAAAACACTTAAAAAATACGAAAAAATATATTTTACAATTGGAAACAATGTTCTGTGTATAATAAGAAAAACAGAAACAAATCAAACAAATAAAATAAATTTTCTTACAGAATTTATTTACCAAAAACATATTTAACAAAGTTGATGATCAAGTCGAGTGTATGACACTTCGTCCTTAAGATAGATTCACTGCCGTACAAGTGCTTACGGTATGATGGCATCTATCTCCCATGATACAATGATCTTCACAATATTGAAGCAGCACTACACTCAATTCTGCACAGCGAATCAGAACCTATGTTCTGTAACTCTCTTAATTCTCTCAAAAACTAATATGAAGAATAATGCAAGAGAGGACAAAAAATAGGATGGAATTGAATTAATAAATTCTGGAAATGGGTTACCTTTATATAGGCTGTTAGGAACCTGTTCGGAAAGGTTCGAACCAGTGCAACAATGGCAAAGGGTTGCCATTGAAAACTTTTTGTTTGAATCTGAACAGACACACCTGTTCAGGAAGAAAAAGAAATAAAACTAGAGGGAAATTTGAAAAAAATAATTAAAAAAAATTTCTACAAAAAATATATACACAAATATCTTCTGACCCAACGCACAACATTGACCCAACCCAGATTTGAGCCAGTGGGTATTGTGGTCACCAGTTAGGGTTAGCTTTGTCTAGGTCCTCCCCCTCTACAAAACTTGGGTGCCCTTAGTGCCCAAGCCTTTCTAGGAACTTAGATTATGTAAATTCTTTCATCTTCCTTCTTGTTTCCTATGTGGGACAAGGGAATAACAACAAACGTAGAAACCCACCAACAGGAGTCATTTCCAATGGCTCACTTTGGCGTCGATTTCTCATTCACCCGTAAATGGTTTTCACCAACCAAATACATAATATTTATCTTCACATAGCAATGAACTACTTTGCCTTTGGATCGACCAAAAATAATAAGTGGGTTCCACTTAATTTTGGCTCCAAATTTAGCAAAACGTCATGGTTATAAACCATTTTCCCAACAGAAAGATCATTTTTTTGAACAAGAGTCGCCACCTTGAGCTATGTATTGTTATAACCTTGTAAGTAATCAGCTACGTACCTAGCAAAAAACCCAATCATTGTGATTGTTCCAAGTACTCCGAAAAATGAAAAAAGAACAATCCCAAAGGCGATACATCCATTTTTTGGCTAAACTCCTAGATCAAGAATAGAAAATTTTAAGTAGGGCATAGTTAGAACAGATTAAAGAAGGCTTAAAGACCAAACTTCTGCAGCAAAAGGGAAATAACAGTCATTGAATTGAATTAATTTGCACCTCCTCAACTTTGATTGAACAGGAAGGATATTCAAACATGTTTTCCATGCAAAGATTTTCACTTTATGCAGAATTTTCAGCAACCAAATCTTTTTTGAAAATGCCCTTTCAAAACTCCCAACATCTGACCTGACTTGTGTTTCTCTACTTCACAAAACCATCTCCAAATGATATGCCAACTAAACAGAAAAAAAGGCCATTTTTAGTAAAGCGCCAAACCAGTATATCATAAGCAAGCCTTGGGCAAAGAGGGATTTTACATATCAACTCAACTTCAAAATCCAAAAAAAAAAAAAACACTGTTTGATGAAAACTTCATAAATGAGAGAGCAAACCTTAGCATCAGCATGCAGGAATTTTGTAACAGAAATAGGTTTGTAAGAGTAAGGCCTTGGAATCCATATATCTTTCCAAATCTTCATAGTCCTTCCATTCCCAATATGCCAGTGCAGCGCAGCCTCCAAAAAAATACTTTGCACTCTAAATACTCCTCTAAACAATGTCAATGGTTTACTCCTCAAGCTAGCTTCAAAAAATTTGAATTTGGATTGTCCGCAACCGCCAACCTTGCTTAGCTGAAAGAGCTTTATTAAAATCCAATCCCACTAAGCTAAATAGTCAAAAAGCAACTATGTACAATTTCTCTCTTCTCTGCTTCTTTCTTTCCTTTTCCGTGCTTTTTATTGCCTTTGATCACGTGGGAATTCTCAGATGTGCACTAGTATTTCTGCCTTCTTTGCCATCTATCTTGAGTCTTTCCATAATAAACCTCCATATTCTCCTGCAAAGTTGCAAGCATCCTCAAAAACTTACTGCAAGATATGGAAACAAATCCATAAGTTGATAAGATGTTTGAAGTAATTTACATGAACGCAGTTGTAGTGGAAATTAATTATATCCTAGAAGGCGAGCAAATTTGCTTAACAAAAAATAAATTGAAATTGCAACCAAGCTCAAGGTCTTTTAAAGGAAACCACAAGTAAAGGGCCAAATTTTATCATTTCATTAACTATCATTACTTGGAAGTCTTTCATTTTTTTTAGCTTAATTAATCTATTTCATCCCATGTTATCTTCTGAGACCTTTTAAGAAGTCATTTCTTATTTTACCTGTTAGAGTAGCTAAGAAAAAGTTTGGTCTCAAAAGATAAGATTAAAAATTATGGACAACTAGAAATTGATACTTGCATGTTTTGTCGTAATACCATTTTTTGAAAGCATTATACAGGTTTTCTTCTGTAATTTCAGAAACAATATGAGATTTGGAAGCTGATATTCTACCCTACATTTTCAAGCCAAAACTGATCCCTTTATTGATGAATGACAAACTTATCCCTTCACGATGAATAGTATTTAGGCAAATACAAACTATGAGCAATATCTTCCTAATGTGACACCAAGCTTGTACAGTGTAATCGACTATTTTTTAAATAGCCTATGATCTAGTAGAATAAATATATCTAAAGCTAAGACTCTCATTCCAAACATTTTTTAATATTTCATGTTTTGGAGTTTACTGGAAGATTTTTGGAGTGGCAAAGTAGCGAGGATTTCTCGCTAGTGTCTGCTAAGATACTTTAGTCTTTGGTCAACCCCATCCGGAAAAGAACCTGATTTTATCAAAGATTAGAGAACTATTTGTTACTATTAGATGAACTTCCCCTTATGTTTTCTTCTTATTGTTTTCCATATTGCTCACTTCATGACAAGTCTAAACAAATCAACATGTAAATTTAAACAAACAAACACAAAAACTCTATATGGTATACCAATTTCTAATAGTTTCCTATATTTTTTTGAATATTTGCCTTGGATTTGAATTCTAAATAATACTCCAAGTAGGGTAGATGGCTTCTCAACTCCCCTTTAATAAAGGAAGACTAAATCCCTCCAACTACTAGAACAGATTGCCCACATGGATTTTGACAAGATTATGTGTGGCTTTGTAACTGTCAAATGTAATCCAACATGCAAGCAGGATGGTTTAAAAATACAACTTGATATTAAAAAAAAAAAAAAAAATCCCTTCTTGCAAGGCATGGAAGTCTTAATGATAAAAAGTCTTGCATGATAATGGGCAATAGGGAGGCGTTTACAATTGTAGTCTCAGGAAAGGACTTTATTCTCAATTTTATTCATATATCTCTTGCTCCTTTATTACTTATGAGAGTTTTCGCCATGACTGGACAATAGTATATGAATATATTCTGAAAAGAAATTTAAAAAAAAAAAAAAACTCATGACAATTATAAAACTCAAAAAATAGCAACCCATTGCATTCAAAATTGTAGCTCTCCCCAAAGCCAAGAAGCATTGAGTTAAATCAGAGCAGCCAAAGTCTTAATCAAGCATAATTCTGGCGTACCTTGAAAAGAGGCACAAAATCTCGCAATGCAGCTTAGACAGTAAGTATGAATACATCCTAAAGTTTGTTTCCACAACAACAAAGCCCTGAAGAGAAAAAGGGTGATAACAACAATAGTTAGTGGTATTCACTATTTAAACTGTCCACATAGGCTGTGTTTGGTTTAGTTTTGAAAATAATTTTGAAGGACAAGATTGAAAAGAGTTTTCAAAATTTGAAAATTTATTTGGTTGTATATTTTGAAATTAGTTTTGTAGGTTTGTAGTTTGGAATGATTTGAAATTTTTTTGTAGTTGAATAGATGGGTGTAAGAGAAAAAGTGATTGATTAATGTGTAAGATGTGAGAGAAGAAATAGAAAAAGTGATTGAAAATAATTTTGAGAAAATTGTAAACCAAACAAATTTTGGGTTTTGAGCTCTCAAAAATTGTTTTCAAAACTAAACCAAACAAGGCATATTTTCTATATTTTTTCACATAAAACTGAGAAAATATAGAAAAATACACTTTTACAAGCTGAACAACAAAAAAAGCATAGTATTCAAAGTCACAACTACATGTCTGTAGGTAGAATCAGGGTCAAAATAAAATAAAAATGAAAATGAAATTCGTCCATTCAGTAGAGGTATATAGAAAAAAAAGGAAAAGGAAATATTTGAAAGAAAAAGAAAAGGAATGAACGTAAAAACAGTGTTGTGTGTTGATAAAGGTGAAAAATAGAATCTATAAATCAGAATTATTGGAGCTGATGTGGAGATGTAGTTGAAGACACAAAATGATCAATTTGAGTTGATCAGACCATAGTAGCGGGAAACTCTTAATTTGGTGATGTTTCTTACAAACTATGACGCACGGGTACGAGTACGAATACTGGTACTGGTACTGGTACGATCACTACAACAAAAACACAATTTAGTGACACCATACTAGTGGCATGTTCTTAAAAAATGTCACAAAAAGAATATTTTGTAGCATTTTTTAGAAAAATGTCATAGAGCCACAAACATACAAGGCTCTAGTGGCATTTCAATTAAAAAAAGTGTCACTTCACTACAACAAAAATGTCAATACAACAAATTTACACTTTAGTGACACTACACTAGTGGCATGTTTTTAGAAAATGCCACAAAAATAAAAATTGGCATTAAATGTTTTACAAAAATGCCACAGAACCACAAATATATAAAGTTCTAGCGGCATTTCAATAAAGAAATATCACATCAATTTTATGACATTTTATGAAATAATGACACAAAAAATTATGTTCGTGACATTTACCAACAGATGCCACTAAACTTTAGTAGCAATGGCATTTTTTAAAAATGGTCAGGACACTAGGTAGGTGCAAATTACTTTTTATGGCACTTAGGTGAAAAGTGTCATAAACAAATATTTTATAGCATTTTAGGAAATGCCACTAAGCCAAAAACTTTCCAAGCTTATAATAACCTTTTTGAAAAAACAAAAAATGCCAATATATTTTCTAAATTTTTAAAATGCAGTAAATGATTAAAAATAAATAAATTAAACTCAATATACACTACAGGAAAAAGCACATTCGGCGACTAAATTTCCTGACCAAAAAAAATTTGGTCGATGAAAGTATAGCTTTCAGCGACCAAAACAGCATTAGTAGCCAAAAGTAAAGCTTTTTGGCAACTAAACAATTTTAGTAACCAAAAGTCTACAATTTTCGACTAAAACTAAGTTTGGTCGCTGATTATATGGGTTTTAGTGACTAAAAAATTTTTAGTAGCCCAAAGTAAAGCTTTTTAGCGACTAAAAAAATTTAGTAGCCAAAAGTCTACAATTGGCGACTAAAAATAAGTTTGGTCGCTGAGTATATGGGTTTTACCGACTAAAAAAATTTTAGTAGCCAAAAGTAAAGTTTTTTGGTAACTAAAAAAATTTTAGTAGCCAAAAGTCTACAATTGGCGACTAAAAAAAAAGTTTAGTCGTCAAAAGTGGTCATTTTTAGCACGGGAAAACTAAAATCCTAATGCAGGAATTAAATTTTTTAGCGACCAAAATTTTGGTAGCTAAAAGTGCATCTTCGGCGACCAAATCCGATTTTGGTCAGCAAAAGTTAAGTTTTTTAGCAACTAAAAAACAATTAGTAGCCAAAAGTATAGAATTGGCGATTAAAAAATATTTTTAGTCGCCAAAAGTGGTCTTTTTTTATTTTGCTAGTAAATAGTTTATTTTACATAAATTATGTTCAATAAAATAATTATGTTTATACATATACTTTTATATTAATATGGATGTATCTACTATATAAATAATATATGTTGCATATATAATCATGTGGTGCTACAAAGGTGTAGTGGAAACAGTGTGGTGTATAAGGTTTATGGTGCGGGAGGTTGGCGGTTCGAGTCTCCGCAAGAGCGGATCAAATTGTTCTACAACGAATTATCGTCACGAATGGCACTTGATAGCGTCACGAATAGTGCCTACAACGACATTAAAGTGTCACTGAAAGGTTTTAGTCTTGATGGTGTAATGACACTTATAAGTGTCACTAACTCTTTTTTTAATGGCGCTTGATAGTGCCACAAATAATATCTACAATGACATCAAAATGTCATTGAAAGTTTTTAGCCATGATGGTGTAGTGGCACTTGCAAGTATCTACCGTGGCTTGGATGCAAATGGCACTTGTTCAAAATGCCACAAGACTAAAAAATGTCATTAAACCAATAGTTTTGTGGCACTTTCAAATGTCACTAAACTAAGAAAATGTTGTAGTGGATACGTATACGTTGATATGGTAAAATTCAAAAAGAGTAGGGTACGGGTACGGCTCGGTACGCTTGTAAAAAAAATATTTATTTTTAATTTAGAGTAATGTAGAAATTAATTAAAAGGTTTAATTTGTTAAGATCCAACCTATAATTAACATTTAATGCCAAAAATAAACGTATAAATCAAAATTAAATGTCAATATATTAAATAACTTACAAACCATAATTTAATTTTAAAATCATACTAACCATAAAGCTAAAAAAAAAAAAAGAATTGTAGTGAAAGGAGTTTTATCTATGTAGTAAAAGAAAATATTGTTTCAACTAAGGTACGGTACAGCTTGGGTATATACTAGATACGTCTAGGTATGCCAAAAATTAAGAAGAAAAAATTTGGATACATATTTTGTGTACCTGGTACGTATGCAGAAGTATCATGCGAGGTACCATATGTCAGCAAATACTCAGTACGGGTACGACATGTTTTCAAAATGCCCATGCTTCATAGCTTACTAAGAAACACAATTCCACGCTTTCAAATAAGAAACCAGCAAGAAACTTGCTCATTTCTAGGAATAAACTCGCTTTCAAGTGAGATCGAATCTCTCAAGCATACAAATCTTAAAGAAATAAAAGAAAAACAACTCAAACTTATTATAGTACTTTCTATTTACATAATATTTATTTATACTTAATAAAGACAATTTGTAGTTGATATCAATCTCCAACAAAAAATCATATTTTAACAAATATAGTACAACTAACTAAAAAGAAAAAAATAATTTTTAGAATATAATTATATATTTAATAATTTAATATATAAAATATATACATGCTCCAATATAGGTATGACAGATTTTGTGTTTGCTTGTTTGTAAGTTGAAAAGTTGTTTGATAAAAATTTAAATGTTAAATTAAAATAAATTATTTAATATGTATAAGATCAAATTTAAAATTTATTATTTTTAATTGTACCTTTTAATTTTTATATTGTGATGGTAGAGGATGCAAATATAAATAAATCCTCAGTTGTGATAACAATCTGAAAATGGTAATGAGAATATAAATAAATAAATAAAAATGGTAGGACAGATTATGTGTTTGTTTGTTTGTACCTTGCAATTGGTTGCTTAATGTAAATCTACTCGTACTCGAGGAATGTATTGGATGATAGGCCAATATTCTTTGCCCTTTTCACACTTCTGTTTCAGTATTGGATTACAATCCGAGATCCACAGTGACAAAAGCGAGGGAGGGAATCCTTGTTCTGGAAAGGTCGCAATCTCAGGGCAATCCCACATCGATAGATGCAAAAGAGAGGGAGGGAACCCTTCATTTGGAAAGGACGCGAGCCTAGGGCAACCGCAGATTTCAAGTGTTTGGAGAGAGGTGAGGTTTTGAAACTCCTCATAAGAGAGTCTTTCCAGATTTCGGAAACCGAAGATGGACAAATTGATGAGAGAGGTGGGCAGGAACATCCCTTCTTCTGGGAAGGACACCATATCTCCCAACGGCCAATCTAGGCCTACAAGTTTGAGTGTTGTAAGAGAAGAGAGTTTGTGCAAACCCCACTCTAATGGAGATGGAGGCGGAACTGGAAGTTGACCCACGTCGTCCACTCTCAAACTCCCGATTCGAAGTGAAGTGATGTTGGTGGGGAAACTCCCTTCCTTGACAAAGTAGGAGACCATTCCTGCTCTGCAATCAACTAAACACAGCTTTTGAAGCGAAGTGAGTTGGTTGATGTTGTTGTGCTCATCACGACCACCAAGTGACAGGGGCTCCAGATTAGAACAATCGTATATCTGCAATTGACTGAGATTCTTGAGATTATTGGCTTCAGGTAAAGATTTGAGACTGCTGCAACCCCTAATTTCAATATTTTCCAGAGATGGACAATCAATTTTGATTCCTTCCTCTGCAAAAAGTGACTCCAGCTTTGCACACAAATGAATCCAAAGTTGTTTTAGTGTGGATGGTAGCCCACCTCTTGACAATAAATATGTGAGTGATGCACATTTATAAACCTTCAACTCTTGCAGATTATTGAGTGTCATCAACTCAGGTAGGGACTCCAAAGCATCACACACTGAAACCCCAAGTTCTCTTAGCATAGATGGCAAACCTTTCATTGGAAAAGAGATCAGACTTGCACAATTGTGGATTCTAAGCACCCCAAGAGATGTGTATGTGTGCAGATCTTGTGGCAGTTTCTTCAGCATTCCACACTTTTCAATTGTTAAATACTCAAGTCTCGTCATGCAAGGCAGCTCATCATGTTGCTGCTTTTTCGAACCTTCTCCTCCTTTTTCTTGCTCTTCTTCAAACAAGCAAACTAGTTTGGGGCAATCAGAAATCTGCAAATGGTAGAGGGAAGGGATACATACTTGTATTCTCACCTTATTCCGCCACAATGTTATGAGTTCTTGGCAGTTACTAATGTCCAATTTCTCGAGTCGCATCAAATCTTGAGTAAACCATGTCGGTAGCATCACCAGTTTTTCAACATGGGAAATTCGCAAATCAGTTATTGAAGTCAAATGCTCAGACATTTCATTAGCCACTAACTCTTCATCAGTTGGGCTTGGATCGCAGAGGGAGTCGAGAACTGTAACATGGCTAATATCCAAGGTGAGGGAACCAAGTTCAATCGTGTTCTTCATTCCTAAGAGTGCTGGAAGGCTTGGGAGCATAACATGATTCATTGACAAGGACGCAAGTGATGCCTGAATGAGGCTCGAAACATCAATCAACAACTGCGGACAACCATCAATTTTGAGAGAATTGAGACAAGGAAGATCATTTGGTAATCTTCCAACAAGTTTGGGACAATTTATGATGGAAAGCTCACTGAGATGACCGAAAGGCTGAACTCCCTCTATTTCAAAAGTAGACCAATCCTCCCATTCTAGCATAAACTCAAAGCTCAGTCTCTCTAGAGAGGGGAAAGGTTTGGCACCACACTGCTGCCCATAGAACTCACAACCCAAGCGCTCTATGGCACTCATTCCTTCAATGTAAAGGTCTTTAAGAAAGGGTAGTTGTCCAAGTGGTGGCAAAGATCTGCAACATTTGCCACCTTTTAATCGCATGAACACCAATTTGGAGAACGAAACATCTCCAACCCAGTTTGGAAATTTTGTACCGCCATACCCACTGATGGTGAGTCGTTCCAACAATTTGAAAGGCCTCATCACGTCAAGCACATCCCTCTCAACTATGTCATTCTGTGAACGGTGAGATTCATCCCATTCTAGTGATAACTCTTTTAACTCCTCCTTAGACATTAAATTGGCATCCACTACATCCTTAACACGACTGACATTCTCCATTCTTGATATTTGTATTGCCCCTCGAATGTGTGATAGGTTTTTCAACTCTCCTATTTCACGCCCACAATCTTTACCCACCATAAAATTTGACAATGTTTGGAGATTAATTAATTTACCTATATGTAGTGACATCTCTTCTGATGATGGAATATGCACGCCAGTCATGTCAAAATGGCGCAAGTTCACTAGCCTCTCCACGTTTAGAGGCAACTTCTGAAGTTGATTACAAAATTTCAAAAACAAGACTTGTAAATTGTAGAGATTTACCACCGACTCTGGTAACTTTCTAATTTGAGAATGGGATACATCAAGGTACCGTAGATGCTTTAGATCTCCAATGAAATCTGGTAGTTCATCTATCCCAGACCAACACAAACGCAACTCACGTAAGCACTTTAACATTGGCAACAAATCATGAATCAAGTACCTTGTTTTGCAGTTGAATCCCCTTGGCAAAAACTCTAAGAAGGTTCGTAGGCATTTGGCATCATCGAAAGCTTTGAATTTTCTGATTCCGTCATATTTGCTAGCAACATAGGATGAATGTCGAGTTTTGTCCGAAATCTTGTTCTGCTTGCTACCCTTTGAATTATTCTCCAACCTAAAACAAATGTCCCCTGCAACTGCTTGAGCCAAATCATTGATGAGGTCATGCATTATGAATAGCAATTTATTATGCCTTAACGATTGGAAAAATGACCTAGACACCAATTCTTGAAAATACTTGCGGCCTACATCTTCAATTTGTTCTCCACCTTCTGGGTGCTCAATTAAACCTTCTGCCATCCATAACAAGACTAATTCATCCTCCTCAAATTTGTAATCCTTTGGGACAATTGCACAATAACCAAAGCACCTCTTCAAATGGGAAGGGAGATGATGATAGCTCAATTTCAGTGATGGGAGAATGTGGCTTTCCTCGTATGATTTATCCCATATATTGCTAGTTAGTACCTTTTCCCATTCATGCTTATTTTGGTCACGTTGTAATAAGCCACCGAGGGCCCTTGCTGCCAGTGGCAAGCCTCCACACTTAGCAACAATATGCCTACCAATTGATTCCAATTCTGGATGTTCACTAATATTTATATTCTTGAATGCATGTTGGGCAAAGATTGACCAGCAATCAGCAGGTGATAACTCTTTCAAATCGTGGTGTTCAATTGTACCCACCTGTTGCGCAACAGTCGTGATTCGTGTTGTCACAATGATTTTACTTCCATGTGCTCCGGCTCGAAAAGGAGATTGTAGTGAACTCCACTCTTCATCTCTATGGTTCCACACATCATCCAGGACAAGCAAGAACTTTTTTCCTGTCAGTGTGTCCTCAAGTTTACGTTGAAGGGTATTTAACTCTGTCAAATTGCATGAATTGAGAGTGAATTCATCCAAAATTGCCTTTGTTATTCTGTAAACGTCAAACTCGTCAGATACACAAACCCACGCTTTCAGATCGAAATGGTTTTTGACACCATTATCATCGCAAATGAGTTGAGCCAGAGTAGTCTTGCCAATCCCACCCATGCCCACGATGGGAATGACATCGACTTTGTTTTGAGTTGCTGCATCTCTGAGAAGCAATTCAATAATCTGTTTTTTCTTTTCTTCTCTGCCATAAACACAAGGCTCTTTCACCAAATATGTAGTTTCTGGTCTCTGCCACACATTTGTAGACTTCATCCCCCCAATAGCCTTTTTGACCAAACCAAGTTCCTTAATTCTTGTAGTAACATCTTGTAACTGACCATTGATCTCCTTCAACTTGGACTCAATTGCGAAATTGAATGAAATCGTACTTGGAGTAAAACCAGTGCAACAAGTAGGAAGGAGGAATCGTCGTACCTTCCTACTGGTGCTGGCCTCACCAACATCAACATCAACATCAGCATCAGTCTCTGCCCTGATCAGCTTCTTGCGTAGAGCTTCAGTGGCAAACTCGTCCAGCACATCGTCCGCATCGTAAGCCAAATGCTGGAGCTCTTTCAGCCACTTATTGACAGCCCTGTCGGATATCTGCTTGTCCTCTGCATCAGCAAGAACATCGTTTATATCTTCAAATGACTTCTTCAGCTTCTTGATGGAAGTGTCGACACCCTCAAGACACGCCAAGTTGATTAAATCAGAGGACAACAACTTGTCAATCACAGCTCGAAGCAATGGAGAGATAAAGATGCCCACCACATCCATGTCTACTCGTCTTTGTTGTGAAAGAGCCCAGGAAGAAATGTATGAAACAAAGCAATATGAGAGAGAGAGAGAGAGAGAGAGAGAGAGAGAGAATTAAGGAGCAGTTTGAAACTCTGCAAGTTTTTGTTTCAAACAAGTTTGGATGATTTTGGATGGTTCTCTCTGTTCTCTAGCAAACAGGGTATAAAGCAGATAAGGGCCTCCCTCTCTACCGTTGAAATCATAATCATACAGAAATCAATCTCATTCTCAATGCTGTTCCAAAAAAAAAAAAAAAAAAAAATCTCATTCTCAATGGCCCATTTTGCACTCAAGTTTTGTTTGCTACTGCCTTTTTACTCATTTTCTTACTTGGCAGCTAGCTAGCACGACTTTAAAAGAAAAGTTCGATAGAAAATAAAAACACTTTTTTTCTACAACTCCATGACTGTAATTGTTATTGCTAAATTATAGATCAGTAATAGTTGAAATTTTTTTTATAAATTTATACTTTTAATTATTCATATTCATAAAATTTGTTACTACGTATTTGTAATTATTTTTTAAAATTATTCCTGAATTAAAATTTCTTCAATTATAACAACTTTGTTAGAGCTTCTCCAACTCACCAGTTACATCTTCATATATGAAGGATTTTTAGTTTCAACTCATCTTGTAAAATCGTCTCCATTTGGGAGGAGAGCATGGGTTGATCCTCCAAATGAGAGGTGATAAGAAATGGAGCAATATCTCTATAATACTATTCATATTTTTAAATATCAATTTTGTCTTCAAAACTTTCCCTTTCAACTTTATCTATAATCATATCTTTTGTAATTTTTGTTATATGTTATAAAATATAATTAATTTTTGGAACTAGCTCTTCTCCAGTTCGATATCGAACTAGAGGACACTGTTCG
The DNA here is from genome assembly GCA_036172215.1 of Camellia granthamiana. NCBI lineage: Eukaryota > Viridiplantae > Streptophyta > Magnoliopsida > Ericales > Theaceae > Camellia > Camellia granthamiana. The sequence continues at coordinate 203,698 of JAXFYN010000225.1, read as the reverse complement.
GTGGTTGTGGTCTTTGATCTGGGCCTATCTTGATAAACCAAACCGTTCAATGTAGAGCTTGTTGAATACATCATCTCTGCAAAAAATCACGTTAATCGGATATCATAGACATTTCATCAGATCACATTTCTGTCAATGGCATGCACAATTTTCAAAATAAATTGTGATAGAAACGTGATATGATCAAGTGGCTATTGATATCCAATCACTGTGATTTTTTGCAAGGATGATATAGTTGATGGACTCTACATATTGAATGGTTTATATTATCGAGATGAGCCTGAATTAAGGCCCCAAATGGCCCAACAGTACCTTTCAATCCAATAACGGATTGGTGAGAGCCAACTCCATAACTTTTAATATGTATATTTAATTTTTATAAATTTGATATCATTAAAAAGAGTGAAATCACACATTTAAAATGAGTCAAATATTAAATATATTGAATAAAAATTTAAAATTGATTAATGAATAAAAATTATTAAAATGAAAGAAAGCCTATAGTGTGCACCCTCTTACCATATGCAACCTATCACAAATTAAAATAATTTTATTATAAAATTTCGTAATGTCAATCACAAAATACATAACCTTCCACAAATTAGGGTAGCAAAAAATGTCATAACCAAATCACAAACTTTTGTAACATGAACTATAAAATTGTAGACATTTTATTACATTAATTTGTAACGAGATTATGTATTTTTTGATTGATGTTACAAATTTTGTGATTTATGAAATAATTTGGTGAGAAATCTTTTTGTTATTCTGGGAAGACATTTTGTTTTTAATTTTACCTCTTAATTTACCTGTTGACTTTATTTTATCTATTGACTGTTTTGCTATCTGTTGAAATTTATATCTATCTATTCAAATTTTTTTTCTATCTGTTCAAATTGAAGGTCCATTTTTCTATCTATTTGAAATTTCACAAACTTGCTTTCTATCTATTGGAATTATCCACTGCAACAACAACACACTAACAAATTAAAAAACAACAAAAAATAGATTAAAAAAAATAATTTTATAGATATGAACAACTAAATCCAAAATATATCTGTTCAGCAAAGAAAAAAATATATATCATTAGGGAGGGATGATTAACAACAACGACGACGACAACAACAAAGAAAAAAAATTATCTGTTTGTTTTATCCTAAGAAGCACAGACACTTCTAAGAATGTGACGTATCCGTGTCATGTCCGTGTCGGACACTGACACTCTTTGGACACTCTTAGGACACGTGTCCGACACTTTTCAAAACGTGTCCTATTTTTTAAATTTTTTTAAAGACCCAGACACTCTTTAGACTCTTGGAGGACACATGTGTCAATCGCATAAACACACGTGTCTATTGATTGGACACATGTGAAACTAATTATAAATTTAAACAAAACAACTTAAGATACAATAATAAAACAAAAACCATATAAATTTATAAAAATTAGTATCATATTGCATTTTTTTATTATCTTTGAATGATATGTTCATATATATAACATATTAGAAATATGTAAAATTACATATTTCATGCATGTCCCCTACGTGTGGTGTCCTTCATTTTTTGAAAATTAACATGTCGGCGTGTCCGCGTCGTGTCACGTGTCCATGTCCATGTCCATGTCCATGTCCATGTCCGTGTCTGTGTTCATACTTTTTAGGTTTTATCTGTTCAACTACAATAACAAAGAAAAAAAAAATTATCTGTAAGAACAAATCTGTATTCTAGGGTTTTTGTCCAACAGATCTGTATTCTAGGTTATTTTGCAATTAAAATGTATTTGGCCTTACAGTCATCTTAAATGCTAAACTCTGAGTGACCAAAGACCTCACTGAAGCAGATCTAGCAATACCTGGTTACACAGATCACATGAATATGATAAGCTGAACTGTAAACCCAAAATTATAGGAATACTCTAATCTTTATACATATGTTGATACACACCCTACAAAATGCTCATCTAATACATCTATACTACATCCAAGCAAACATCTAAAGACCCTGTAATGAAGGATTTTATTGAGGTTTTAGAATGGATAGGTTGAGATATTCAGCGTTGACAGACACCGGATAGAGTGTTACTCGCCAGAGTTGACTTTTATCGCCAGAGTTCGCCATAAACCATAAAGGGGGGAATCGGTGCAGCAGATGATTGTCTTAGATCAAGGTTTCTCTATAGGTGAAGACCGAGAGTAGATAAGAACCTTGAAATGCTATATACCAATGCCGGAGCAAACTAGTTTGATGCCATTTTCATCAAGCTTTGAAAGATCCAGATCTGCCACCACCGCCTCCTCGTTCATTGCCGTATAAGAGCATAACACCAACTCCGCTAGATAGATCGAACGTTGGTGGCAAAGAGTCGCTTTGAATCTTCTTCTTTAGGCCTTCGGCAGTGGAGGACAACAGAGGAGAACGAGGATGAGGAAGAGGTGTTGTGGTAGTTCGCTAGTGGTGCAATGCGATCGAGCGGTCAAGTAGCGACTCTGACAACTCAGGTGACTCCAGGGACTACAATACACAGAGAAAGGGTTAGGGTTTGAAGAGGGAGAGAGAGGGGTTAGGGACATGTTGGTTATTTTGTTTAAGCTTGTCCTTTTGTACAAAGTACTCTAGCGCTTGGACTTTTCACCAAACAAAATTGAAAATTAAACTTTTCGCCCAAGTGCCCTATTATAACAACCCTCACCACTGCTTACCGATTAATTACTGATTACTGTTAAACTGAGACTGATTATGATAAGTAATTGAATCAACTGAAATACTGAACAGACTGACTGAAATCTGGAACTGAATTGACTGAGTATATCTATTTAATTGTATATCTATCTGTTGCATGTTTGATTATCTGTTGTGTTTTATGTTTAAACTGCAAATTGAAGGCCTTATCGGCGGCTGAATCTGAAATTGATTAATGATATGTGTTAATCATAATTTATATGATTTTATGGTATATTCATTTAAGATGTGATTTGGTATGATTAAATTAGATTAAAATAAGCTTAATGTCAAGAGTTGGCCTAATTACCATTTTGCCACATGAGTGGCCCACTACCTAGACTATATTTGAGCCTCATTATACACTTTAGGCAACATTTCATCAGTCCATTTCTTGTTCTTGCCGACTTGAGAGAGAGAGAGGTAGAGAAAGATTGAGTTCTTCACAAATTGGCTTAGAGACTTGTAGAGATTGAAGGGATTCTTGCATATTGTGCTTCCATTCTTGTAATTGAGGACCAAAGGTAAAGTGACTACCTTCTTAATTATGAATCCAAGTTAGTTTGTGCATGGTTCATGGTAGATGAGAGCCTAAGGCCATAAATTGGAGTTAAATTGTTGCCATGAAGCTCAATTGTTGCATGCATGTGCATATTGATAAGTTTTGAGGTTGTAATTCATCATTCCTCACTTGCATGTCTATATTTTGAGAGTAGACCATGAATTCATCATGTTTTTGTAAGAGTTAGCTCATTTGAGCTTGTATTTAAAGCTTTGAAATGATTTGAGTTCATGCATGTTGCATGTTCATCTTGTTCATGAAAATTGTTTGAAATTGGATTTAATTAAACTGCCCTTGGGCTTTGATTTTACAAATTGAGTTTTGAAACATGTTATTCTATGTGTTTACAAATGTTTTCCAGAAATTTAGCCCAAGAGGATCGAATTTAGTACATTCAAACTTGGTTTTGAACTTGGAGTTCAAATCTGGAAATTCCAGATTTTTGACCCCCGTTCGAGCGGGGGAAGTTGCTCTCGAGCGGGGAATTCGAGCTCCCAGCATCTTGCACTGTTTTACAGTCCGCTCGAGCGGAGGCTTGTGTCACACGCTCAATCGGGGGTCGAGTGCCCGTCGAGCGTGGATTTTGAGCAGCCAGTACTTTTGCCATGCTTTGCATTACGCTCGAGCGCGAGAAGTGACGCTCGAGCGGGGTACCTTTGTCTGCATTTCCGCTCGAGCGGGGAAAGACACGCTCGAGCGGGACCCCTATTTTCCGAAAATTCTGAAAATGTTTTCTGAGTGCATCTTTGCATCCTCATTCCATCCTAGGCATTCTTAGGCCTAGTTTAAGGCATCTTAATGAGGATATAGATGTAAAACCACACCAAGTATAAGTAGGGACTAAGTTTTTTATTCCCAAATGTGTAACTTAGTGTGTGTTAGTTCTGTCACTATATAGGGTTGGCTTTCGGGGACGCACTCTAGCTTAACTGTAGCCCAAAACTCTGTGAGTAACAATTGTGTAAAGATATGTTCAACTGTGAATATTTCTGATTATTTAACTGATATTGTTAATCGAATGAATGTATGTCCTATATTCTGAACTGTATTGCGGCATCCTTAGCAACTACTGTTTACTGTTACTGTTACAGAGATCTCTGTCGGTTCCCTTGTTGGAACCGCTACTGTTTACTGATTGATGGCCATCATTTACTGTTCGGTCTTTTAAGACCTACTGTTTACTGTACTGCTATGCTAATGGATGTACCACATATGACTGTTATGACTGAATGACTGATATACTGAATCAATGAACTGTTTTCATTACTACAAGGACATCCATTCTTAACCTCTTTACGCATTATGTTATTCACTGGGCTTTAGCTCACTGTTTATATATATATATATATGTAGGTGTTCAGGCACCAGACCGGAGCTAGGAGCGTGGGTTAGACTCCCCTTTTCGTCAAGCCAACTACTGTGTCTCACTGCGAGGTTCCGAGCTTGCCAAGCTATGGCTTAGGGGTGTTTTAATTTCCCAATCTGTCTCTGCATCTGTTTTGTAATCTGTATAGACTGTTACCGTACTGTTTAATAGGGATTAGGTCCCTATTCTAAATGATTGTAAATGTTGCACATGCTGTTTTGTACTGTTTACGTATATATGCATGAAAAGTCTTTTTGCATACAGACTATCACAACTCATTGGACATTGTTTATTTACTGTATTGGCTTCCGCCAGCCCCTGTACTCTATTCTACTGTTCTACTGCTAAGCAGGCCTTCGGTAATCTCGGATTACTGGCCGGTTACGGTACTAAACCCATAGGGACGGGTTTGGGTCGTGACACCTATAAAGTATTATATATAAATATAGAAGATTATTATTCTTAGTGTTTTGTTTGCCTTAATGTAAAGAATTCACTTTTATCAAAGATCTTCCTTCCCATTATTTTACAATAAGCTTCTGTCATGGAAGAACATTTAGAAGAGAATGTTAGTTGTACATATAGACTAATGATAGATGGTGGTGAACTCGCAATAGAGATGATGGTAAATCGACGATGAACAATTATTTTTTGCCATTGTTATACATAAACCCTAGTCTCCCTATCGATTTGTGTAGTCATCGATATTGTGTAGTTTATGTACCAATATTATGCCGGAGTTTATTATATACATATTTTTTTTAAAATGTGTATCAATATATATATATGAACTATTTGATGATTTTTTATATATTTTTTGGTGATTTGTTGTATATTACTTGTTACTATATTTGTTGGTTGAGCAATCATTTTTATTGCCATTGAACAATTGAAATAGTCAATTTTTTTATTTTTTTTCAATTTTATTTCGTGTTTTTATATTGCAATGTGAATGTTTACATTGGTATGAAGTTTACCTTTTTTAAGGCTAGTTATATATTGATTGTAAACTGTGAACATTCACATTATATTTTGGTATAAATTTTAGTTTTTTCGAATGTTTGTTGTTTTGGTCACTATACTTGTTGGTTGAACAATCATTTTTTGTTATCATTGAACAATCAAAATAATCAATTTTTACTCTTTTTTTAATTTTATTTTGTTTCATATTTTCATGTTGCAGTTTGAATGTTTACATTGCTATGAGTTAGTTTTGTTAACGGCAATTGTATGTTAATTGTAAATTGTGAACATTCACATTATATTTTGATATGAGTTTTATTTTTTTGAAAGTTAGTTGCATGTTTGTTATTTACTGTTGAACGTTCACATTGTTCTTTGGTATATACTTTGTTTTTTCAAATGTTAATTGTATATTTGTTATTTACAATGAACATTTACATTATAATTTAATTTTCGTTTAGATTTTTTGTTACGTTATATTTAAATTTTCATATTATAAAAAAGTGAAAAAAAATAAAATATTTTTTAATTTTCATAATTTTAAATACAATATTTATTAGCTTCCGTGATTTCAAATTTACAATTTATCTTTTTTATTTACATTGCCTAACTCAAATGTGAATGTTCACACTTTTGATGTTGAATGTGTTTCTGAAAGCAATGTCATCGTTTGTCAATTGCTTTTTTTAATTGGCTTTTTAGTTTTTTAGTTATTTTAACTTAGAATTAAAAAATCCGTTTGGATTGCCTTCTTTGACTTTTTTGAGAGAAAAAGTAAAAAAAATAATTATGATTTGAATATGACATCTTATATTATTGACTTTTTAGCTAATTTTTATCTTTTAGTGACTATTTTAGTCCGAACCAAACTTGCCAAATGAAGCCACTGAAGTAAGATAGCTCGACTAGGATGATAATAGATGCCTGTCAAAATCGCTGTGAAATTTGCAATAATAGGATTTGACAATGAGACTGAAATATTGATTTAAAATATTCGTAGCAATGAATTCATGTTTGGAGATTTTAGAAAGTTACCTTTCTAGTATAGCGTTACTTAGGAGTTTACAATTCAAACTCCAAAACATGTGTGATTGAAATATTTGAGTGTTTATGTAGTTTTGCATGCCACGGGATTAAATGAGTTATAAGAAAAACAGAAAGTAAGAGTTTTTAGGTAGATAAGTCCTATACATGGGATTTATGGAAAAAAATTCCTTGCAATTTTCATATACTTGTCATATATTTCAATTTTTTTTTACACAGTGTTTATCATTTTCCTATTTAAAATTGTTCAAACCTATTATAAATTGATAGAGTGATATAATTATGATTTAAATTCTGTCTTCATTTAGAATTTAGGATTTTAGGTTTGTGTCTGTGTTTATTTATTTATGGATAGAGAGATTTTTAGCTATTATTTAGTTTTTAATATTTGTCTTAATTTATAAAGTGCTGGTTGAAAGTGATTTTCAAGAAAATATGGTGGCTGAATGTGTTTATCGCCGGTAAGAGATGGTTGGTGGCGATAGCAGGTGATTAGCAATTGAGGGAGATGGTGGTTGAATGTGGTTGGCAAAGGAGGTTATCGGCAATGGTAACTGATAGCAATAAGCAGGGATCGCAACAGAATAGGTTTGAAGTGGGTTTGTCATCCTCCGTTCCCACCCCCGCCCATATCATAGCGGGGAGGGAAGGAAGCGAGTTAATTTTGTAACTTTACAAATAAATTTTTTTAGTAAAATTATAAATAATAATTTATAATTAATGAGATTTAAAAGATGTATTATAATAAATAAATGAGTGAAAATAAATATTAGCTATAATATTTTAATATTCTACTTTTATTATATTAAAAAAATAAATTATATACATAAAAATATTTAATAAATAAAAAGGGCAAATTTCACTTTACTTTCTGTGGTTTGGGTCATGTGCGATTTACCTCCTTAACGTTTGGAAATGACCATATAACATCCATATGATTGTGGACTGAAATGCACTGTTTGGCCCGTTAATGATTTAATAAAAAGACTAAAATACTCCTGTATATAAGCAGTGGCGGAGTCAGAAAATTAAATTAGATGAGGCACTTATTAATTACAATAATTTTTACAAAAATATTTCACGCAAGTTTTTATAATTGATTTCAAGAAACATCAAAAAAAAAAATTAGTGTGTTTAGTTTCAGTTTTCTAAATTCAGTTTTTTGAAAACTGAGTTTTTTTATTTTTCGTAATTTTTTGTTTTTAGTGAATATCTTTTGAATTTTAATTAATTTTTTTACTTGTTTAGATGCACCTTACTTAGACATATCTAAATAGTAAAATATTTGTGAAAAAATATTTTAAAAAATTAATAAATACACAAAAATATAAAAAAATATACTTAATTTTTGTATTTTTTTTTATTTTTGGGTATTTAATGTATTTTTAAATATTTTTTTCAAAAATATTATGCTTTTTAAGTGTATTTATGTTAGGTGTGTCTAAAAATTTTAAAAAAAAATTTGCTTAAAATATTAAAAAAATTCATTCAAAACATTAAAATACAAAAAATGAAAAAGTAGAATTTTTTAAAAACTGGAAACAAATGTTATTTGTAACTAGTGTATCATGGACAATACCCAAAAAAAATATGGATATAAGCCTTAAAATAAATTATATAATGATAAATTATTTTTTGATACAAAATTTGATGAAAAATTCAATATAAAGGTAATATCACGTCATCATTGCTATGTGATATCACTCACTAATGGTAGATAAACACATAGAGAGTGAACCTCACATGTCAAATATAACTAACAATCTAATAAATTTCATATCTTTATAATGAGATTATTTTATACTTGCATATCACTAATAATGACATCGCCATTACATTAAAAAAATTTCATAGCTAATATGTTTTATTTATAGTAGTCTCTTCATTTTCAATCAAAATAACCATTATTGTTCTCATAATTTTTAAAATGTCATTGACATTTCACTCTAATAATATTTTCGTAATTTTTTATTAAAAATATTTTCTCTATGTTTGCAAAAATAAAAAATAAATAAAAAATCCAGGAGACACGTAACCGCCCTGGTCCCATGCTCCCTCCGCCACTGTATATAAGTAACTTAGGTGTGTGAACTACAGATATTTTTATAATTTATTTGGAAGGTAAAGTGTACTTTAACCTCTTGTACTTTATTTCATGTGTGATTTACCTTCTTGAAATTTGAAAATGAGTACATAACCCCATTATGTCTGCCATGTGTTTTACATTTGCTGTTAAGTTAGATGGAATGTTTAACTGTGCATTTTAGTTCACAAATCATGTGGAGATTATATGATCATTTTCAAAACATTAAGGGATAAATTGCACTTGATTCAAATGACAAGGAATAAAGTGAAATTTGTCCTAAATAAAATCGAGGAAGGAGGGAAGTAGATCGCGGTGGTGGAGGGGTAGAAAGTAGAATCAATTTAATACATTTTGTAAATTGTTTACAATGCCTCTTTTGAGAAGTGATTTATAAGCTAATTTATTAATTTTTTAGTTTATTTAAGTCATATTACCTTCTTACTGTTTACATTTTTTTTTTTCATAGCAAGTAAAAAAATCAATTTATTTATCATTTCTTAAAACAATCTTAAAATGCTTCTATCATGCATAGGGTTCGTTTGAGATGTGAGTTAGCTTTTTAAATTTTTGATTTTTTTACTATTTTAGTTTGGAGTTAAAAAGTTTCATTTGAAATATATTTTTTAATTTTTTTGACTTTTATGTGAGAAAAAATAAAATAATTATGGTTTGGATGTAAAATTTTATTTTGTTGACTTTTTAATCTATTTTATCTTTTTAAGACTAAAATAACTAAAAAATCAAACTTTTTGACATGCCAAATGAAGGCATAATAATATTGATGCAACTACAAAAAAAAAACATTAGATAAAAAATATAACAAAAAAATTATAAAAATATTATATTCCCCGAATTTGATATAATTCAAATTGTTCAAATTGACTCATGCCGTTCGTTTCGATCAGTCGATCAGCGAATCCCCCGAATGATAAAGTAAGGACCGCCATAAATGAAAATAAGGTCAAGTTTAGCATAACTTAAATAATACAAAAAGTTAAAAAGTCACTATCTTATTTAAGTCACATTATCTTATTTAAATCGCATCACTTCTCTAACATATCACATCAAACCCAACCCAAACCCAACCCATATAAGCCAATAAGTTAAAGGGGGATGCACCAATAAATCCTAAATTTGTATCTTGTAACCCATTTGGTCCTATGAATTTTCTTATTAAACATTGATAATACACGCGATCATGTATGAAGAATAATTTTGATGATATTTTGTTAATGTTTGATATTGTCGATTGGGGCAGTTAATGTTGCTAATGTAGCTAATGTTTTGATGATGTTAATAATGTTGTTGATGTTGGTGATGTAGATAGTGAGACTAAATGGTGCATAAGAAAATTTGTAGGACTAAATGGTTTAACTTTCTACCAAATAGGATTTACTGGTAATTATGTCGTCTTGCGGGGCATGCACATGTCAGGAATCTCTAATTTTTTGTCATCAATGAGGGCGTGAATTTTCATCACTGTCCAAGGCTTGTAAACGGGTCCCAGTTGAATTAATTTTTTTTTTATTTTTTTGTGAAATGATTTATTAATCAAATTTTTTATAGTCATTTTTATTTAAATAATGCTATATATATTAATCAGTATATTAATTAATGATGTAACATAATTTAAAAGATTTAAAAATTTAAAACGTAATTAATAAGTGAGATCAATAATAATATCATAACTGATATTAATAGACTAATTAATACACTAAAACACCACCGTTCTTATTTACCGTGGTTGGTTTGAGATGTTCTAAAAAAGTACACTTTTAAACTTAGGAAAAATTACCAGTAAATCCTATTTGGTAGAAAGTTAAACCATTTAGTCCTACAAATTTTCTTATGCACCATTTAGTCCCACTATCTACATCACCAACATCAACAACATTATTAACATCATCAAAACATTAGCTACATTAGCAACATTAACTGCCCCAATCGACAATATCAAACATTAACAAAATATCATCAAAATTATTCTTCATACATGATCGCGTGTATTATCAATGTTTAATAATCATCATCAGCAAGTTCCAGAAACAACAATCTAAGAATGATTGTAACCTAATTAATCCAGTAGGTATATTGGGCAACAACATTAGCAAATTGAACCCAAAACCTAACTTAATCAACAAAAACGAATCAAATTATAATTAAACCTAACTTGAAAGTGAAAATGAAGTGAAAACACATCGGGGGTTAATCCATCGTCCTTGCCTTTACCCTTGGCGGTGCCTCGAGCCTGAGCTCTTTCGCGATCATGATCCCTCTAGTTACCACGTTAGATCGAATCAAGGAAAACCCATCTCAAATCGAAACACACACACACACACGCATATATATATATACATATCTACCTATACATAAACAAACATATTTATATACAATCAAAATTGAGAATTGAGAATTGATTTGATGAATTAGAATGTGAATTTGAATCGGAAACATGAAAAATTGTCGATCAAAAACAAAAATTGAAGAAAAAATGGTGAAAGTGGAGTAGAAAGAGAAGATTTGAAGGATATGAGTCATCGTGAAGCAGTTGATTGAAGGCGTCGGTGTAGAAATTTTTTGCAGTGAGGGAGAATGGGGGGCGATGTGCGTTGTTGAACTTGGAGACTTGTATTTGAGATGTGATAGAGAGGGGATAGGTCTGTCAGTTATTCTAGGCCGTTGATCTAAAGGAAAGATGAATGAAGATTATGAAGATTTGAGAAAGATGATTGGTTGATGTTCGAAAATTACCCAGAAATTTTTTGATGTTGTTTTGACGATGTTTGATGTTCGAAAATTACCCAGAATTTTTTTTTTTTCTTTTTCAGATTGCTTTGCCTACACATTGACCATTGTTTGTTTAGTGATGTATAATGTATATGTTGATGTTTGATGTATATTTTTTTAGTTTGATGTTGTGATGTTGTGTTGTTGATGATGTGATGATGTTTGATGATGATGATATTTGATAATGATGTTGTGATATTTGATGTTGTTTTAATGATGATGTTTGTGATGTTTGATGTTGTTTTCATGATGATGTTTGATATTGTTTTGATAATGATGTTGTGATGTTTGATGTTGTTTTGATGATGATGTTTGATGTTGTTTTAATAATGACGTTGTGATGTTTGATGTTGTTTTCATGATGATGTTTGATATTGTTTTGATAATGATGTTGTGATGTTTGATGTTGTTTTGATGATGATGTTTGATGTTGTTTTAATAATGACGTTGTGATGTTTGATGTTGTTTTAATGATGATGCTGTTGTTTTGACGATGATGATGTTTGATGTTTAATGGTCATTAACATTGGGATAGGACCTAATGGTTCATAAGAAAATTCATAGGACCAAATGGGTTACAAGATACAAATTTAGGATTTATTGGTGCATCCCCCAAAAAATAAAGTAAAAAAGAGAATCCTGTCATGTGCCAGCTGCGTAAGAGGAAATATATATATAGGGTCCGGCTTCTGTTCAGTCCGGGATCGGACTGGACCGTACTGTTGGGCTCATGGGGGGCCATCACGGGTCTCGTTTTGAAAATCTGAACCGTTCAGTGTGTAGAACTCGTCGAGTACTACATGCCTGTAAAAAATCACGTTGATTGGATATCGATAGCTATGTGATCAAATCAGTTTTATATAAAAAAAATGGACGGTAAAAAAATTAACGGTTGATAAAAAACTGTTTTGTTCACATAGCTATCGATATCCGATCAACGTGATTTTTTACAGACATATAGTACTCGACGAATTCTACATATTGAACGGTTCAGATTATCAAAACGGAACCCGTGGTGGGCCCCCACGGACCCAACAGCACGGACCAGTCCGATCCCGGACTGGACAGAAGCCATGGCCATATATATATATACATATTCAATCAACAATGAGGTGACCTCCCATAAGGGGCAAAAAGATAAATTCACACCATTACATTATTTTATGGTCAAGTTTGACATCTACTAAGGCCTATTTTGGGAAGGTGGTAAAAATCAGTTTTTTTGCTTTTAACCAAGATTTTTTAGAGTGATTTGGGAAGTTGGTAAAAAGTTACTTTTTATCACACTAAAATGACTAAAATAACCTCACCCAACTTAAAAAATTACTTTCAACCCAAACTCACAAAATATAAACACTAAGGGTAATTATGTAATTTTGCCACCAACTTTTTGGCTCTTGCCAAATGAACAAAAACGAAAAAATCAGCGTTCTGTTGAAAACGCAAACGCAGCGTAAAAATCAGTTCCCAAAAGTAGCCTAAATAATACAAAAAATCAAAAAGTCACTATCCTATTTAAGTCACATTATCTTATTTAAATCACATCACCTCTCAAACACATCACATCAAACTCAACCCAAATCCAGCTCATATAAGCCAATAAGTCAAAAAGTGTACTTTTTTAGAACATCCCAAACCAACCCATACGTATTTTTAAAACACATTTTTTTTTAATTTAAATTTTAGATTTCATCTCGCATGTAACACGTTTAATTTAAAAGTAAGAATATTATTAAAAAAATCTAAAAATTTATAATTTATATCAAAAAAATTAAAATTTTCTTTTTGTTTCTACTGTTTATATATTTTTTTGTAAAAAATTAAAAAATCATTCTAAATATATTAATTTTTTTTATCTTATATTATAGTTGAAAAATGAAAAATTATTAAAATAATATATATTCTTAAACGAATCTTAAAAAAAATTAAAAATTTATTAAAACACCATATTTGTAAACCACCCTCAAAATTTTAATTAAGAAATGGAACAATTGTGGAGTGATTGAATTCGTGTTTTTAGGCAGCCTTTAACTAAAGTGACAGAGCAACAAGCAAAAGAGAAAGTGGCGTTCAGAGGTACCCATGTGACTCGATCAAAAAAGAGGTATCACGTGACCAATTAATCACAAAATTTTATGTTGTTTTATGTTTTTGAATCAATTAATATAAAATTATGAATTTGGCCTTACTTTTTTTTATGAGTAAATTATATTAGATTCGTTTGGGATGTAGATTAATTTTTTAGTATTTTTTGATTATTTTAATATTGGGCTAAAAAGTCTCATTTGGAATGAATTTTTTTATTTTTTGACTTTTGTGAGAGAAAAAATAAAATGATTATGATTTGAATGTGACATTTTGTCTTATTGATTTTTTAATCTTTTTTTTTGTGACTATTTTAACCAAAAAGTCCCAAACGAGGGCATTGACAACTCTTGAGGGTTCAATTATATCTTACTTTTTGACGTTTTAGAAATTACATTTCTATCTCTGTGATTAATAATCTCGTTTTATAATCTCCTCTTGTTTGTATAAAAGACAATAATTCTTAATAAAAAAATAAAAGAAATTACATTTAAAATAAATAAATAAAACAAAGGAAAGGAAAGGGAAAAAAATGGAAGAAGTAAAGCAAAATAAGAAAAAAAAGAATGTATGAGTTTAATATCTTCATTCTATTTAAATAATTACAATAATAGGAGGTTAATATAATTTTTTAAATATTAAAAATAATATATATTAAATTCAAAATTTAAGAGGTATAAGTGTAATTTATTTACTTTTATTAATCAAAACATATTTAATAATACATTATGTGACGAATAATTTCAGATAGAGCAGGGCCCTCTCTTTCTACTGTTAAATCGGCCCTCTCATTCTACTGTCAAATCATGGTCATAAACATAACAATTTTAGGGCAAATTACAAACACCCCTCGAGGTTTGGAAAAAATACAGATTTCTCCTTGAGGTTTGAGAAATTACATCTCGCCCCCTGAGGTTTTTATTTTCATAACAAATTATCCCCTGAAGTTTTTATTTTCATACAGATTCCCCCCTAATTTCTCCTAATTTGTTATGAAAATTTAACCCTCAGGGGGTAATTTGTAATTTCTCAAATCTCATGGGGGAATCTGTATTTTTATCAAACCTCGAGGGGGTATTTGTAATTTGCACACAATTTTAATTTGGGAGGATTAATTGATCATTAATAATGAGGTAAAAAATTAAAAAATATATGAAATAAAATATAAAATTTAAAGTCAAAACATCATATTAATGAATGGGATCTATTTTTAGAATTGCTAATTTTTAGCTCCCAAACATTTTTCTAAACCTAAATGAAAGAAGACAATAATGGAGTCCCATCTCAGTGGCCTACTTTGCACTCATTTCTCCGTATTTTAGTGGCATCTAGCTAGCTACCAGCAGGACTAAAGAAATTGAACTCCTCACCTCGCACTTGTTGTTAGATGAAGGGAAAGGGTGGTCATGTATTTGCAAAGGTTTATTTTAAAAAGTAAGTTAAAAATTAATTGTTATAATTTTTTTAAAAATATATAAAAAAAAATAAAGAGGTAGTATGATTTAAAAAGTTAAAAATAAATAAATAAATAACTTTTAATTGAGTTACCAAAACAAGCTTAAGAAATAAAAGAGAAATGACAAGGAAAATAAAGTGTAAACGAGTGAGTTAAGTGATGGGGTTTTAGAGAAGGGCTTGGACTGTTTTCAATTTAGATTTGGAATAGTTTGGTCTAGTTCCGTCTATTGGGTCTATTTTTGGGCCGCTTACTGATAATCGAATCGTTCACATTTTAGGATATGTTGAGTACATTATTCTTGTAAAAAAATCACATCAATCGGATAACAGATAGTATGTATTTGGATCACTTTTGTCTAAAAAAATGAACGGTCAGAAAATTAACGGTTCATAAAAAAGTAATCTGAATACATAGTATCCGTTATCCGATCAACGTAATTTTTTACAGAAATAATATACTAACAAATCATAAAATGTGAACAGTTCAAATTATCGAAAAGAGACTCAAAATGAATCCAATGGGCCAGACTGGACCCTCCAGTCCAAATGGTGGACTGGAGGCAAGCTACTGCCTTTAAAGAAAATATGACAGGGCTTTTTTTATTTTTTTTTCAAATAAAATTTTAACGCGCAAACTACACATCAATAGTTAGGGTGGGTGAGATAGGTGACTGCATTGAATCCCTAATTTTGACAAAATTTAAGTACGCCTTCAAATAATGTCTCTGAGTCTATATGATTAGCAGAATTAATAATAAAAATATTAATATAAAATTAATTATTTAATTGGATTGGTGAGATATATAATTCTCTCTTATATACGTTTAGTTTGTAATAGATATGAAAATGTATAATCTAAATTATATGTTATTAGTCATAGGATTACAAAAATGAGTAATTTTTATTAGATAAAATGGGTCAATTCTGTTAGCTAAAAGGGCCATTAGAATCTAAAATGAATAATAAAATTTGTAGCCAAATAATAAAATGTGAATCTCATAGATTCATAGTCTCAATCTTATATTATGATCCACCCAATCAAACAAGCCCTTAAATTATTAATAGATCTAAAAATAAAATTTAACTCAATTTATTTAATTCTATAATTCAAATAAAAAAGGGCACTCAGGTGACTGAAATCTTTTTGGATTAAAAAGATATTATTTGTCCAAGTGACACTTATTAATTTAAAAAAAAAAAAAATACTCTTACCTATTCAAAATTTATCTATCTGATTATCTGCCTAAATGTCATTTATCTGTCCAAATGTCACTTATTTTTATACGTGTTTCCTATCTAATCAAAATAAATGTCACTAATCGTTCACATTTTAGTGTATGTTGAGTACATTATTCTTGTAAAAAATCACATGAATCGGATAATAGATACTATGTATTTGGATCACTTTTGTCTAAAAAAATGAACGGTCAGAAAATTAACGGCTCATAAAAAAGTAATCTGAATACATAGTATCCGTTATCCGATCAACATAATTTTTTACAGAAATAATATACCTAACAAATCATAAAATGTGAACAGTTTAAATTATCGAAAAGAGACTCAAAATGAATCCAATGGGCCAGACTGGACCCTCCAGTCCAAATGGTGGACTGGAGGCAAGCCACTGCCTTTAAAGAAAATATGACAGGGCTTTTTTTATTTTTTTTCAAATGAAATTTTAATGCGCAAACTACACATCAGTAGTTGGGGTGGGTGAGATAGGTGACTGCATTGAATCCCTAATTTTGACAAAATTTAAGTACACCTTCAAATAATGTCTCTGAGTCTATATGATTAGCAGAATTAATAGTAAAAAGATTAATATAAAATTAATTATTTAATTGGATTAGTGAGATATATAATTCTCTCTTATATACGTTTAGTTTGTAATAGATATGAAAATGTATAATCTAAATTATATGTTATTAGTCATAGGATTACAAAAATGAGTCATTTTTATTAGATAAAATGGGTCAATTTTGTTAGCTAAAAGGGCCATTAGAATCTAAAATGAATAATAAAATTTGTAGCCAAATAATAAAATGTGAATCTCACAGATTAATAGTCTAAATCTTATATTATGATCCACCCAATCAAACAAGCCCTTAAATTATTAATAGATCTAAAAATAAAATTTAACTCAATTTATTTAATTCTATAATTCAAATAAAAAAGGGCACTCAGGTGACTGAAATCTTTTTGGATTAAAAAGATATTATTTGTCCAAGTGACACTTATTAATTTAAAAAAAAAAAGAAAAAAGAAAAGACTCTTACCTATTCAAAATTTATCTATCTGATTATCTGCCTAAGTGTCATTTATCTATCCAAATGTCACTTATTTTTATACGTGTTTCCTATCTAACCAAAATAAATGTCACTAATAGTTCATCTTTTAGGGTATGTTGAGTACATTATTCTTGTAAAAAATCACATCAATCGGATAACGGATACTATGTATTTGGATCACTTTTGTCTAAAAAATGAACGGTCAAAAAATTAACGGTTCATAAAAAAGTAATCTGAATACATAGTATCCGTTATCCGATCAACGTAATTTTTCACAAAAATAATATACCTAACAAATCATAAAATGTGAACAGTTCAAATTATCGAAAAGAGTCTCAAAATGAATCCAATGGGCCAAACTAGACCCTCCAGTCCAAATGGTGGACTCGAGGCAAGCCACTGCCTCTAAAGAAAATATGACATGGCTTTTTTTATTTTTTTTTCAAATGAAATTTTAACGCGCAAACTACACATCAGTAGTTGGGGTGGGTGAGATAGGTGACTGCATTGAATCCCTAATTTTGACAAAATTTAAGTACGCCTTCAAATAATGTCTCTGAGTCTATATGATTAGCAGAATTAATAATAAAAATATTAATATAAAATTAATTATTTAATTGGATTAGTGAGATATATAATTCTCTCTTATATACGTTTAGTTTGTAATAGATATGAAAACGTATAATCTAAATTATACGTTATTAGTCATAGGATTACAAAAATGAGTCATTTTTATTAGATAAAATGGGTCAATTTTGTTAGCTAAAAGGGCCATTAGAATCTAAAATGAATAATAAAATTTGTAGCCAAATAATAAAATGTGAATCTCATAGATTAATAGTCTCAATCTTATATTATGATCCACCCAATCAAACAAGCCCTTAAATTATTAATAGATTTAAAAATAAAATTTAACTCAATTTATTTAATTCTATAATTCAAATAAAAAAGGGCACTCAGGTGACTGAAATCTTTTTGGATTAAAAAGATATTATTTGTCCAAGTGACACTTATTAATTTAAAAAAAAAAAAAAAATACTCTTACCTATTCAAAATTTATCTATCTGATTATCTGCCTAAATGTCATTTATCTATCCAAATGTCACTTATTTTTATACGTGTTTCCTATCTAATCAAAACAAATGTCACTTATCTGTCAAAATATCATCTACTTGTGTACGTGTTTCCTATCTAATCAAATATTAGTTATCTGTACACGTCTTACATATCTACTCAAATATCACCTAATCAATATATAAATCTACTCATTTATCTGTCCATCGCCCACTAGCTTATTAGCCACCAGCGATTTTTTTGAACAAATTTTTGATGACTTTTTTGATGAATTTTTAACATGTGTTCTCATCACCAAAATAAATAAATAAATAAACGTTAGATCAAATAACATAGGACCTATAAGAATGGACTTTCACCAATTAACTCAATCAAAAGGCGATTTTTTTATTTTTTGTTTTTTTTGTCAATCACTAAGAGTTTACAAATATAAGATAATTATCTAGAGTCCTAACACAATGCAACACATACCTAATATCAAATACCCCAACAACGAACCCAACAAATGGCCTCATAATCGAAAGGGATCAATAATACAACAACTCAACATGGGTGGCTAAATATGATGGTATTTGATAAAATTGAAAATTGAAAATTAATTATTAAAAATTGAATGTTAAATTTTTTAAGTTGAAAAACTATTTGATGAAAATTTAAGTGCTGAGTTAAAAATAAATTGTTTAATATATATAAGTTCAAATTTAAAAATTATTATTTTCAAATTGTATATCTCAATTTTTATATTGTGATGGTGATGGTAACGGTGGTGGTGGCATAGTGGTGATGGCGGTAGCGATGATAGTGGTAGTAAAATAATGGTGATACTTTTGGCAACAATGACAATGGTGATAAAGGTGGTGGTTGTAGTGGTGGTGGTGGCATGATGGTGGTAGTGGTAATGGTGGCGGTGACATGGTAGCGGTAGCGGTAGCGGTGGTGGTGGTGGTAGTGGTAGTGGTAGTGGTAGTGGTAATAGTGACTATGGCATGGTGGTGGTGGCAATGGCGGTAGCGATGATGGTGGTGGCGGTGGCGGTGGCGGTAGTGGTGGTAGCAATCGTAATGGTGGTGGTAGTGGGTAGTGGCAGCAATAGTGGTGGCAGTAGCATGATGGTGGTGTTTGTGGCGGTAGTAGTAATAGTGGGTTTATAATAGTGTATATTAATACTTATGTATAATAATTATAAATTCAGTTAGAATTAAGTAAGTTTCATATACCTTAAAATTTTCTTAAGTTTTAGCATTTATTTTAAGAGACTTTAATTTTTAAGTGATATCAATTATACTTATCAAATGAGTTTGATTGATTATCACTTAATACATTTAATTTTAAGTGCTGAATGAGGTATCAGACAAGGTAATTGTTGAAAAGTCCAAACTAAAGAGGGTATAAGGGATTAGGTTCAGTGGATATTTTTGTTTGTGAGAGGTCCACCCTTTGTGAAATAGCTTGGTGAGAAGTCATTTTGTTTGTTTTGAAGAACATTTTGTTTCTATTTTTACCCCTTAATTTATCTTTTGACTTTTTTTATCGGTTGACTTTCATTGACTATTTGATCAAATTTTTTTCTTATTTGCTCACAAAAAAATTCCTATCTGTTCAAATTTATATCTATCTATTTAAATTTTTTCCATCTGTCCAAATTTTATCTGCATAAATTTTCTGTCTGTCCAAATTTTTATGTGTAAATTTTCTATCTATTCAAATGTTCTTATATGTTCAATTTTTTCTTGAAATTCTTCTATCTGTTTAATTTTTTTTTATTTTATTTTTTAATCTTTTGAAATACGAAGCCAAACCAAATCACCAAACCCTATTTGTTCAATTTTTTCTCTTTTACCTGTTCAAATCTCTCTCTCTCTCTCTCTCTCTCTCTCTCTCTCTCTCCATATCTGTTACGATCTGTCTCATTTTCAACAACATCAACACAAGAACAAAAAAAAATTATCTATTGCAATCTATTTCTTCATCATCATCATCAAAAACAACACAAAAATAATCTTTGTCCAAAGCCTAACCTAAATTGGAAAAAGGAAAATAATAAATAGATTAACAACCAGAATTTTATCTGTACAAATTAAAGATTCATAATCTCATTTTCTTCTCCCTTTCGAGGTTTTCTCAACAACCAAACAACACCAAAAAATTGAAAAACCAAGAATTTCATAGTACTTTGTGTTCTTCGGTGCTCTCCCAAGCATCTTCGATGATCAATCAATCTACACAAAACAAAGCACAAAAAGGATCGATCAAATCCTCAAAGATCATGATCCATACAAATCGATACACAGATATATGAATATATATATTTTAGAGAGAGAAAATGAACAAATGATCAAAGAATTTGTGTGTGGAGTTGGTGTTCAATGAGAGAGAGAGGGGGTTTACTTGCTTTTGGAGTCAAATCTGGCAAGTTTAATGCAGTTGTGGAATAAATATAAGAAACTTCTGTTTGGCAAGACAAGGGTCGAAAGACGGAGGAGGAACAGCGACAATGGTGGCAGGTTTCTAACGAATGGCGGTGGTTTGGACAAAGATTGGAGGCGCGATGCCATAACTGAACACGCGGTACAATCTTAGAGGTAGATTTGTTAGCCCTTGCGGTGAATCCATCTTCAAAAACTAGATCCACCTCCATCGCTGACTGTTGGATCCTCCATCACCGACAGTGACATCTACCGCACATCGATGCCTACGACATTACTGCTTTGATTTGGAGAAAGGAAAATGGAGAGAGAGAGAGAGAGAAAGGGAAAGAGATGACAACGACAACGACGACAACGATGATGGAGAGAGAGATGAGTAGTTAGGGTTTGGTTTGGTTTGGTTTGGATGCAATATATATATATGGGTCACTACAACAAAAAAGGTCTATGGTGACGAAAACGCGTGACGAAAAAATATTTTGTCACCAAATATACATGTTTTAGTGATGAAAATAAGATTTCGTCTCCAATTGTACTATTTTTAGAGACGAAAACCAAATTTCGTCACAAAATGCTTAAAATCAAATAAAACAATTGGTGACAAAAAATTTATTCGTCTCTAAATTTTATTTTTCGTCACAAAACACTTTTTCACCTTGGGGAAATTTGGCGGAAGATTTGGCGCCATTTTGGAGACGAAATTTTTCGTCACCATTGTAAAAAAAATTTAGAGAGGAAATAATTTCATCTCCAAATGTATTATTTTTAGAGAGGAAAACCAAATTTTGTCACCAAATACTTAAAATCAATAAAAAATAAAATTGAACCAAGAGATATCTATCTCTCTATTTAGATGCATGTATTTTACTTTCTATATCTCTCTGTCACCCCCTCACCCATTCATTTCAGTCACACTGTCCGTCCATCTTTGTCGCATTGGCTAACCCGCACGTCGCCGGCCGGCGCTCGCTACAACAGGTATCTCTCTCTCTCTTTGCCATATTTTGTATCAAAATTACGTAGTTTTAAATGTTTCCTAATATTAATTAAATTTGATACGATTTGAAATAATTATTAATAATCAGTTCAAAAAAAATATTAATAATTAAATAATAAATTATTAAGAACATAATAATTATTATTTTTTAATAGAATTATTATTTATTGATTAAAATCATAAAATTTCTTAAATTTATTTATTTTCATTCAAAATATTAATTAAACCTTAATAAAGGTAAAATTACAAATATAAATAATAAAACTTAAAAAAATATAAATTAAAACCAATTTTAGCTACAAAATTTTATCTCAAATTTCTTTTTCAATATTTGAATCAAGCCCTTCAAAATTTTGCCTCAATTAAAATTTCCTCATAAATTTTGTCTAAATTTCTACTCCCTAGTCTCAAAAAAAAAAAAAAAAAAAGGGAAGAATAGAGAAAGAGGGAGATGTGTTCGAGAGAGAGAGAGAGAGGACGAAGAAGAGATGGAGGGAAAAGAGACCATGAAGAGAGACGGAGGGAAGAGCAGTCCTTCGGCGCAACAACCATTGCTTCGCTCGTGACGGCCATTGCGTTGCTCGAGCAGTCCTTCGGAGCTACCTCCTTCGCAGCCCGGTTCGTCTTCGCTTCTCCCTCCGGTCGACGAAGACCCGCGAACGAAGCAAACGGAGCCGTCTCACCTCTCCCTCCGACCGGAGCTCTCGCACCTCTCCCTCCTACCGTCCAATTTCAGGTGCATGTTTAGATACTAGGGTTTTGAGTTTTGACTTGAGGCTTTTCAATTTGAAAATTAGGGCTTAGGGTTTTTCAATTTCAAAATTTGGGGCTTTTCAATTTGGGGTTTAGTGTTTAACTCGGAAGTGGGGTTTATGCTTGATTGCCTTCATTCAAATTTCTAATAATTGTTCTTGTTTTGGTAGATACTGAGATCAGACCCAATAGAGACCGAGGAAGCTGTGCTTCGATTGCCTCCTGTTTCCTTCCTCAAATCAAAATCTCTATCCAAGTGACAGTTTGTATGATTTTTCTTTGGACTCATTTGATTGGAATTTTTATAATATATATTCGTGTTATATACTTGATCATATGATTAATTAGTCCCATGATTGCCTTGAACTTCTTAATGTTGATTTTTAAGCTTTGTTTAATTAGTCCCATGACCATGTGATTGCATGACCATATTCCTGTTGCAATTTTGTTGTTGAATTTTTAAGCTTTGATTTAGATAACAGTGTTCTTAATCCTGAGTGATAATTTTATTTTGAATTAAATGGTCATGAAATTGATGATTTAATGTAGAGCTTGTTAGGTTTAGAACTTTAATTATCCTGATTAGAGAGACTGTTTTTTATTGTGATATGGGTTTTTCCCAAATCAAGGTCATCTACCGGTGAGGGAAAGTTTTTTTAATTTGAATTTGGTTATCTGTCACACAGAGCTTATGTTGTTTTATTGAATTTCATCAATGTGTGTATAATTGAAGGGTCTTGCCATTTGGTCTTTAAATGATTGATTGAAAGTGTTTTATTAAGACTAAGGGTTTTGTGTCTCTGTGAAGAAAAATAAAATCAAAAGAGATCATGGTGAACAATGCATTACTTAGTGCAAAGTACTAATAAAAATAGTAGCTTATTAGATGCGAACATTGATGTGCAAACTAGATTTATTGAGAGGTGTTGAGGGAGAGGGTAAATCAATTGTTTCAATTTCATTGTGAATTGAAAATGTTGTGTTTGAGTCTTGGATTTGTGGACTGAGAAGAAAAGAGAAAGGAAATGTGAAATAATAATAATAATAAATAGCTTCTAATTCATTCATTTTTCCCTCGACAAATTCAAGATCCAAACACAGCTTTAAGTGTCTTTGCAAAAGAAAATATAACCTACGACAAGTGTCACTCAATGATAGAGAATGCCTAACATCTGGGAACTACTTAGGTGGCCACACTCTGCTAGTTCATGGTTTTGCATGCCACTTGTTGGTAGCTTCGATGAATAATTCATTGTTTACTATTTAGATTTTATTTTATTTGTTTATTTGTTTTATGCTAGTTATAATAGAATAGCATGCCTTGCAGATGGCAGATTCCTCTCTGCTTATTTGTATTTGCTGCAACTTTCACTTCAGTGCTCATTGGCATGCCATGAATTGTTATGTCGTAGAATCTGATCTTCTGAAGTAAACTATGAACTTCCAAGACAATATGGTAGCTTAAATTTGATTGGAGTTTAAAATGTAAAGTTGAAGTTGAATGATTTTAGTTCGGAAAACCGTAAGGTACT